>PVKA01003493.1:72895-109338 GCA_004027165.1 Ctenomys sociabilis
TTTTTTTTTTTTTTTTTTTTTTTTTTTTTTTTTTTTTTTTTTTTTTTTTTTTTTTTTTTTTTTTTTTTTTTTTTTTTTTTTTTTTTTTTTTTTTTTTTTTTTTTTTTTTTTTTTTTTTTTTTTTTTTTTTTTTTTTTTTTTTGGCAGTTCATCCCTGCTACTGGCACTGTGAAATAGTCTCTTACCAGTTTCCCTTGTTTTTAAACTTGATTCTGTCCACCATATTTTCACAGTGCACCCTGGTATTTCTAAGATAAAAATATAAGTGACTCTTTCTTGATTTATCGAATGACTTTTCATTGCTTTATGATGTAGTCTAAACTTACAATGCAAATATCATGCATTAATTTTTTTCTCTTCCTATTACAAACATTCCCTGGCTTTTTCCAGATCCCTATAGTTTTGAAGAGGCTAATTCTGAGCTCCAGTGAGCAAAACAATCTGGACTAGGCCATTCCACCACTTGTTTTTCGTGTCACTTACATTGGGGCAGCCAGTATGTACTTCAGAATTTTTGCAGATAAGAAGAATCACCCCTTATTTTTTTGTTGGGGGGTGCAACAGGGAAGCAAATAAATGTGGATTCTGCTGACAGAGTCACATACAATGTGACGGTTGTATCGAAGAGTGAAAGAGCAGCCAAGATAAGTCCTAACGAAAAGAAAGAATACCTGTGTTGGTATTCTGTACAGACCACAGGATTGACAAGTCATTTATTATTAGTATTATTATTTGGTGCTAAAAACAGCTGATGCCACTCTGCATTAATTTTAGACATTAAAACTGAGTGAAATAAAATTACTCACAGGCCACTCTTCCCTTCACCTTGGGGCCTTTGAATTTGAGCAGCTTTTTTCCTGCCTCTCAAAAACTTAATTAATCTCTGGACACCTTTCAAATCTGAGTTTCTGTATCAGAAAGCCTTCCTCCATCCTGTGCCTAGTCCCCACTGCTTTGCTCCACTTCCTCGTGATGTTGCTGACGGTGCTCTATACCTCTAGTTAACTACAGATCCTCGTCCAATGGCAGTCAGCTCTATGCTGTTTCTGACTTTAGTACCAAGTTTATGACAAGTGATGTCAATTCATTGATTCATTTAGTAAATATCCATAAGACCTGGAGTTTTTTGTAGAATTCATATTCTAGTGAGTAGATAGAGGCAATGAAACTATAAGCAATCAATAGGCTCCATCATAGTAATTGTTATGAAGATAAACCAAGAGGACCAAAGAGTATATAATGAATCAACTTCAAGATCTTGGGCTTTTGCCTTAGAATTATTCTGAAATTAAACATGAGAAAATTATTTGTTCTGCTCATTCGAACTGCTCCTAATATTCACATGTAAAGATCAGGCTTTAATTTTTTTTTTTATTTTGTATTTTAGGGAAGGATCTACAGGACATTCAGGGTCTCACTATTAGATCAGACCTGTAGAAATTCTCGTGCTTACAACCTCCCAAGAGTTGAGATTACAGACATGCACCATGGCACACAGTCTCAATTACAATCTCAGCACGCCTCTGGGGTGGGGCCAGCATGGCAGATGTGGGGATCGGACCCCTGGCCCTTGTGCCTGCTTGCAGGTGCTTTAATCTGCTGAGCTATTTGGGCAGCTCAAGACTTTAATTTTCTTTGTTGCTCTGGTGGTTTTCTTTTTTTTTTGAAGCAGTGTCCATCTATGAAATCTGGACTGCGTTGAACCCATGATCCACACTGCTGTAATGAGGGGGTGTGGCACCACACTGAGAAATGCCTTCATTTTTAAAATAGGTGTCCAGAAATGGGAAGAGTTTTAATTAATCACCATCTACCAACATTGCTTTATAACATTCTCACATTTTATACTTTTAATGTTTTAAGATAAAAAGTAATAATTCTAAGAATCTGTTAATCATCCTCTTAAAATTTTAATTACCAAATTTGAACAGATAAGATTATTATTAAATTATAGGTTATTATAACTAAAAATAATAAGCATAGAAAAATTTATGAATATTTTAATTTTTCAATAATAGCCTTTAACATTTGTCAGCTTAAAAGTGCTGTTAAATGAATTCTGAAAGTCACTTTTTAATTTTCTTGCAGAATCATGAATTATAAATTATACTATAAAAGTACCTATGAGATAAGATCAAAGAGAGGTCATTCTTGACATGTTTGAAATGGCTTTAAATTACCCTAATTTCAGGTTTTGAGTTCTGATATAATTTTTATTGAAAGTACGTGCATTCATTATAATAAATGGAATAGGTTGTTGTTGTTATGAATGATAACTGACCTTTACATAAAACACAAACTTTTATTGCTTCTTCAAACTATAGTTATTTGGAAATCCAAGTTTCTAGCCCAACAAAAAGTTTGCTTCTCTTGAATGTGTTTCTTTTGAAAGTATGTACAAATATGTGGATTTTTAGTTTTCTCTAAGATTCTCTGACATTGGAAAATTTAACAGAAATATTTAACATTGTATTTGATTTTTGCATTTGTTGTAATAAAGAACAAAGACCTGTATTTAATGAATATTTACAATGCATATTGCATGCCAGTTACTGTAATCATGGTTCTCAAGTATTTCACTATGTGCATGTATTTCATCAAATTATCACACTAAAATGAAAATTCCACAAGTTATATTGAAAATTGCTTTGTGCCACTTAAATGAGTACTGTGGCTCTGAGATCTTAAGGAAAGGAAGGACTTTAAAGGGCTTTTAAAGTATATGTCTGAGTTGCTTCACTTAGCACTGTGGTATTAATTTCACCTATTTTTTATTGATGACTCAATATTATTCTTTTTTAGGTCAGAGTAGTACTTCATTGGGTATAAATACATTTTTCATTCATTCTGAAGGTCTGTTCATAACATTAAGTTATTATCAATTGCACTGATATGTACGCATCACTGTGGTGTGATGTCTAAACTATTTTGGGAAGATATCCCAAAAGACAATGTCTGAGTCAAATGGAATGCCTACTTTTATTTTTCTGAGAGTGGTTGTATCAGTTAGCAGTCTCACCAAAAATGCAGAAGAGTTTCGTTATCCACAAATACTCTCTAGCATTGTTAGTGATTGATTTTTGATGGTAGCTGTTCTTTCTGGAGTGAGATGAAATCTCGGTGTTGTTTTAATTTACATTTTTTGAATATCCAGTGATGCGGAACTTTTTTCATGTATTTATTAGCCATTTGTATTTCTTCATCTGAGAAGTATCTATTTATTTCAGCTACCCATCTGAAATTAATTAGATCTTTAAATGAAGTGTTAGATTTTTGAATTATTTATATGTCATAGGTATTAGTCCTTTGTTCTGAGAAGTACCTGGCAAAATTTTTTGTCTTTCTTTGGATTTTTCTCTTCACTCTGTTAGTGGTTGGTTTTGCTGTGCAGAACTTTCTAATTTGATGTGATTCCATTTGCTGGTTCTTGGCATTATTTATTGTGCAACTGGGGTTTTGCTCAGAAAGTTTTCTTCTACACCTATGGATTAAAGAATTTTACCTTTTTATTTTCTAGAAGATTAAGTGCTTTTGTTCTACTGTTTCAGTCTTTGATTCATTTTTGTTTCATCTTAGTGCATGGTGAGAGAATATTGGTCCAAGCTCAACTTTCAACAAGCAGATGTTCAATTTTCTCAGCACTACCGTGAAAGAGGGTGTCTTTTATTACTTCTTGAATTTCATTGATAGATGCTCATTCAGGATTTTTATATTTTATTAGTTCAGCTTTGGTAGGTCATATATATCTAGAAATTTATCTATTTCATCTAATTTTTCCATTTCATTAGGATACAGGTTCTTCAAGTAGCTACCATTAAGCTGGGTTTCAGCAGAATCCATTGGAATTTCACCTTTTTCATTTCTAATAGCATTTCCCCCTTATTTTGATAAGATTAGTTAGCAGTTTGCCTATTTTTTTAATCTTTCAAAGAGCCAACTCTTCATTGATTTTTTGTATTGTTTTCTTATTCTCAATTTATCTAATTTCAGTCCTGATCTTTATAACTTCCTTCATCCTATGAAATTTGGGTCTAGATTTTCTTGTTTTTTATGACCTTAAATTGTATCACTAGATTATTTATTTGAGCTCTTTTTCTGATGTGGGTATTCACCAGTCTTAGCATTTTTTTCATTGTACTTTCTGGTACATTACATTACATTATATTATATTACATTACATTATTATTTGGTGGTAAAAACTGTCTAATTTCTTCTCTAGTTTCATCTGTGACCCATTGGTTACTCAACAGTATTGTTTAATTTTCATGCATTTCAATAGTTTATGTAGTTTCTCTTGCCATTTATTTCTAGTTTTATTGCTCTGTGATCTGATAGTATGTATAATAGTGATTGTTTTTCTTTTAATTTAGCATTATGTGTTGGCTAATAAGTGGGATATTTGGTGAAAGTTCTATGTGCTCTTGAAATAAATATGTGTTTTCTTGTTGGATGTAACATTCTATATATATCTATTAAGTTGATTTATTTGAAGTTTTGGTTTAACTCTGATTTTTCTTTGTGGATTTGTTTGTCTAGTTCTGTTCATTTCTGATTGTAGAGTATTAAGGTCCCTTAATATTACTATATTGATACTTATGTAATGTTTTTCATGTCTATTGGTGTTTGTTTTGTGAAATTTGGTGCACTAGTATATATATATATATATATATATATATATAATATATATATATATTATATATATATATATACTTGTTAGCTCTTCTTGTTGAATTGTTCCTATAATTAATATGTAGTGACCTTTATATCTTCTGATCAATCTTAGCTTAATATCTAACTTTATTGAAATTAGGATAGCAACTCTTGTTTTTTTTCTGGGTTTTTATTGTATGGTATTCCATGAATTAAATGTGTTTCTTGCATGCTGCATATTGTTGGGTTTTATTTCTTGATCCTTTCTTCCAGTTTGTGTTTTCGATGGGAGATTTGAGATCACTCACATTGAGTGTTATTACTGAGAAGTATTGACTTAACTATCATATACAAAAAGTATACAAAATTTATCCACACATTATGAACCAAGGAATCCAGGAAAGGGGCTGGATCCCATGGCAATATCATTCCCGAGTTCAACTGAAGACCTAGAGCCCATAACAATGACACCCATGAGTCCAACTGGTGGCTTAGAGCTCATCACGATGTCTCATGCAGGTCCATTTTGTGGATCTGCTGGAAAGACCCAAAGGTTAGTGGTGGAACCTAGAAATTCTGTTTCAGCTACATGAAGGACCTGTACTATCAGGCTGAGGGATCTGAGCTGGAGCCAGGAAGTGATATTCAAAGTGAGGAACAAAGTTCTGAAGTGAACTGTAACCATTTTCAGTGACAAAAAGGTACCTAGCTCCTCTGAAGATGAAAGCAGCCAAATTCGTTGGACAAGCTCCTCTAAGAGAAGCAATAGCTCCCAATGGTTTCCCTAACAGGTTCCAACAGTGTCTCAACAGCTTCATGAGCTTTCCCTCCTTCTCCAGTTCTGCCTCTTTGGCTGCCAGCAGGAATCCTCAGGCTCGCCTCCCATACCAAGGGCCATGCTAGTTTAGTGTAGCTAGTTGTGTTACAAGTTGACTGACTACCAGATGTCAGTTCACCACAGAGAGGTTCCTAGTTTTGAAGTATTGTGTTATATAGCAACGCAAAGATAAAATAACTGCAAATTATTTAATATTCCCTTTATATTTATGAACTAAAGCAAGGGTTCAGCACTTGAAATCTATTCTTAGAATGAAATCAGGAAAAATTACATAGACTTGTCACTTTTCCATGAAGTAGAAAATACATGTCACCCTTTCATTCTTACTTTCTATTAAACTCATAGATATATCTATAAGAAAAGAAAAAGAAAAAGAAATGATAAGAGGGTTTGTGAAGAAGCACATTGGGTTTTTGCTATATTGAAGGCCTTGTGCTAAACTATAGACACTTTAAATATGGCAATCTACTTACAAGTTTAAAACATCAGTTAAACATAAAGACTTTGTGATTTTTATAAATAGTATGCAGAGTGCTGAACAAATATTTGCTGAATGTTAAGGCTGTTGAATAAGAGTGGAGCTTATACTTTCTTTGCAAAACAAGCTTTAGTCCACAGGTTCTTATTAGGCTGAATGCTTTTATAACATAGCTTTGATTTTTAATGCTTTTTATGCTTTCTGTATGCGCATGATGGACTCTGTGGGAGCACTGATCATTCATCTGTTTAAATTCTAACCTCTAATGCGATCATTTTAGGAGGAAGAACCTTTCTGTGATAATGAGATCACTACACTTAGACTCTTTAATAAGATTGATTTCCACATAAGAAGTGCAAGAGGGCCAGTGAGATAGCTCAATGGATTAAGTGCCTGCTGTGGCAAGTGCAGGGACCAGAGTTCAATCCATGGGCTCACATGCTGCACCAGCCCCGTCTCGGAGTATACTGAGCTGGTGACAGAGTCCAGGCCTGGTGGTGCTTGCTTGTAATCCCAGCACATGGGAGGCTGACAACAGGAGGATCACTACAAATTTGAGCTGTGTAGTGAGACCCTGTACCAAATATGAAAAGAAAAGAAAAAAAATGGTATAAAGTTAACTCTATATCTTTTTTCTTTACTGAATGTATTCAAGGAAAAGACAAACTAGGAATTGGTCCCTCATTAGGGCCATTGCCTTGATTCTGGACTTGACAGAGCCAAGAACCATGGGAAATAAACATTAAGGCAAATAGTCTATGGCATATTTGTAATAGAAACCTAAAAGGGTTACTATGTTGGTATACATGTATTCATGGCATTGAGAATCTGCTTTTGAAATATTCTATGTAAACTCTGTGAGAAAAAAAGTAATCTTCAAGTTATAGTGTAGCCACTGTACACCATCCAAAGAGGTGGTGAAACAGACTTCTGTTTAATAAACTTTATTTCAGCCTTCTGAAATAAACTTTCAGGAGTTTATCTTAAACTCCTGAAAGCATGAGTTCATGTCAATTTTGGTTACTCTATTTTATCCTTGATGCCAATTTATTTTAGATGTATATATCATATTGTGATTGCTTAATGTTAGCTGAGACCTTGACAATGTGCATTTCTGTGAATGATATGCTCCACTTAATATCAAAATTGTTTTGCTTCAACTAAAGTTAATGCATAGTTGCAATTGTTCCTTCTAGTTCAATGACATGTTGGTGACATTTGCATTTTTATCCTACTGCTTTACTACTCTAAAACTTCATTTACTAATGAAGTTTAGAAGCACATCTTAATCATCAATTGAGTAAATAATCAAATACTACTACATGCAATGTATTACTTTTTCAGAGAGAAATGAATATTTGCAGAGAGCTCCTAAGAAGATTTAGAAAATGACACAATACAGCACTTTTGTTTTTTTAGTGAGACACAGTATGAATCTGTTTCGTGAGGTACAAATACTGACAAAATAAGGGCAATGCCTTTTGAATATTATAGAGATACACGACCTAGAAGATCAGAAATTATTTTATACTATAATAAACTAGTTTAGGGTCTGATTAGCTAGCTGCTTCAAAATATAGATCAAGTGAAAATACATACTTTTTGGCCATTCATTTTTGATGAAAAAAAGGAGACTACAAAAGGTAGGTTGTGCTGGCCCCATACTCGTGAGATCGTTCATGAATATACAGTGCAGGGTCTAAGTTTTAAATCAATGAGCCAATTAATGAGGCTAGAGATATAGGCAATGGGCCCATTATGGAGGATACGATGAGACTTTTGAAGTTTGTCCTACAGGAACTGGGGAGAGACCGAAAGACTTCAAGAGAACATGAATTGAGTATTTTATTTCTAAAAAGAGAATACTAAAAGACAAATCGGTTGAACTGGAGACAACAAAATTGATTAAATAGCCCATTTAGGCAAAACATGTTGGTTTGTTAACAAGAATGATTAAGATGAGATGTAATTGTAAAATACATCTATAACTAGGAAGGCATTTGGCTTCAAAGTAGTAGAAAATCCAGCTTGAAATAGTAAATAACTAGCATTAATATTGTTTTATTTTCTTACATGAAATTTGTTTGAAATTTGACGTTGGTTACAATTGGTTTAGGGATTCTCCTAATTAGTAAGAATCACTATCTTTGTAGCTCTTTGGGTAATCTTATCCTAACTTCATCTCAACAATAACAAAAAATGATGGAGGACAATGACTAAGGAAAGAGTGTTGTGAAAGAAAGATCTCCTTCCAAAATGTGTTCTACAGATATTCCATAAGTCTTTTTTATAAGAGCAAACTCCTTAGCTACTCCAGCTTCAAGGAAAACCACAAAATCAGAAAAAGTGCAATCACAATTGATTGTTAGTATCCATGATAAAGATGACTTATTGTTTGTTTAAATCATAATTTTGTTAACAAAGAACATGGAGAATAGATACAGGGAAGGAACTAATGATATCTTCCACAGTGGCCACTTTAGCCCAAGGGTCCTGGTCTACCTCTCTATGTAGCTGTTCACCTGTTATTTCACTGAGTGACTTTTTCCTATGATTACTTATGATAATCTTAATTACTGAATATGCTATCTAAAAAGATGTCAAGCATAAATTAAAAATCAAAGTATATAAAATAATTTAATCTTCCTTATCTTCCATTTTAATTTAATAATATCACTAAACATGACCTGCACCCACCAGAGCACCTGTCCTTTGAGCTCAGTTCCTGTACATCTTTGTGTTCCATGACAATAAAATGTACAAGGATGAATTGAAATATGGGCTTGCAAACTTGGATACCAAATGACACCATACCAATGATCTGCTTTTGGAATTGGTCTTTTTCCACATATGTCCATATTTTTTTAATTGTAAACCATTTCTTTAAAAAAACTAAAGTCAGTTGACTTTTTGTAGCAGTAATTCCTCACTGTGAGTGAAATCATATGATTATGTGGCACTGCACAGTCTGCTTCAGCTCTTTGGCAACAACTGCTGAAAGGACATTAACTCCAGGGAGCCTTTGTCAGGCTTGAAAAGCCGTGGCATCTGGCATGTTAATCAGGGATTTCTGTAAAGTCAGTGAAAACAAAATACATTCTATGTATTTTTAATTAGTTTAAGAAAACTGAATACCAAAGACCTTTAAATGTTATCAATTTAGGAGTTTAATAGCAATAATTAAGCTTTGTCTACAGAAGTGAAAGTATTATCTGGTACTCTAAAGTACACAGGAAAAAACCTTAGTTCTTGCTACTGTGCAGTACTGGCAACCTAATTCACCTTTAAGGCAAAATTGAATATCTTGAGACTTTTTAGTACAGAATAATTCCTTAGATGGAAACTACACTTAACTGCATTTAAGATGAATATTCAATAAATCAGGAAAGTTATCTTAGTTAATGAAATTCAATTTGTGGCATATTTGTAATAGTTATAGTTTGTATTTTCAAAGCTTATTTTTACATATTACATACTCTAGTGTTGCATGTCATGAATAAAAAGATGCAAGTAAATAGGTTTTATTTTATAAAGTGGATTTATGTTAAATACAGACTAAAGCAAAATATCCTATTCCTCTGAAGAAAAAAAAAAAAACAACGCTGTAATTCACAGTGGTTTATATTACAAAATGAGAGATCATTTTCTAACATTTACTCATCTCATTCTTCAGACAAAGAAAAACGCACTAGTCAACTGAATTATTTGGTCAAGACTTCAGCATGTTAGGCATAGTCAGTATTAGAGTCATGGAATTCTACTGTGCCATAGTCTTTTGTATTTTCATCCCATATTTATTTTGCTAAATATCCAGGTATAGTCATTATTCACAACAGGAAGTTCTGCAACAGTCTTAATATCAGTTGGCAAAACTTGGCCTATGAACTCCAAAGAAGCCTTAGAAGTTATTGTCAGAAACGAAATATACAGCTAGATGAGATCCATGAAAAGATGGGAAATAAATTAAATAACTGCCTTATGTTTGTCACTCACTCATTCATTCATTCGTTCATTCACATACTAGATGTTTATGGAACATTTGCCAAGATCGTGCACTGCTTGAGGAATGATGGCTCTAAAACTGTACAAGATAGATAATATTCTTGTTCTTGAGACATTTGAATTTATAGAAGACATGATAAATAAGCAGACCACAGAATAAAAAGAAATATGTTTACTTAAAAGTGCTCATTTTCAACATCTTTCTAAAGTGCAACTTGCCACTTTGAGAGATACCATACATTCGTTAAAGTAGATACAAGTTCTGTTTTATTTTAGGGTATTGAAAATGCTTGCAGCAACTTTCTTTAGTAGTGACTGACCTTCTTACCACACCACACACTAGAAAAGTCAGTCTTTAGATAAAATGCACATGTTCCAATCTGCATCCAAGCGTACATCATCTGTTGTTTCCTTCTATGAGCACATTTCATCTGCAAAATAGACAAACATTTTTTCTAGCATATATTATGAACTCAGTATATCCTTTTTAAAAATTATTTATTTATTTATTTTCTAGGATTATAGGTGCCATCTCAGTGTGCCCAGGGGCAGGGCCAGCATGACAGGCCTGGGGATTGAACCCCTGGCCTCTGCACCTGCCTGCAGTGCTTTAATCCACTGACCTATTTGGCCTTCCTCAATATATCCTTTATTTATCATTGTTAGGGTTAAATTGCATTGAGGAATATAGGTTTGGTCTATGAAACAGGCTTGAAGAAATCTCTTATGAGTAATGTCTCTATCCAGAATTAATAAGAAAATAAAAATGAGAAGGCACTAAAGAGTAAATCTTTGTAGTACTTCCTTGCAAGATGTACACCAAAGATTTACTTTGGATGTGACTGAGGCTTCATTAGGCCTTCCCTTTGTTTTACATGTTTTATAAGTAATACCAGTAAAACTCACAGGGATCAGTCTTTATGGATTTCTTTTGTGGTTTGCTTGATGTAGGTAAATAATGTTACATAGACAAAATATTGGTACATAATATATTTAGCGAGTCCACAGATCATGGTTCTGATAGTAGCAGAATAAGTAGTGAAAGAAAATTCAAAAACATAATGACTATTTCTATGAGGATGCTTTGTTGCCTTCTTTACAATAATCATTGATGCAATCAACCTGCCATTGTCTAGCATGACAACGTGTAACGTTAGAAAATGCTGGTCACTACCAGCACTGGTCACTACCTCTTAGTCACTAGATGGTAGAGGTGACAGACAGCTCAATCTTAATGAAAGCAATTCTGTAACATTATGCACATGTGCTGTATATCTATGACACTGTGACAACCCTCTTCATTTTGGAGCCCAGTGAGTAGGCACTAGGTTACTGAAAAGAAAACTAACCTATATCCAGACTATGTGATCATCTCCATCAGTTTATTGATGTCCTACTATACCTAGAAGCATTTTTGTTAAGCATTTATTCCCTGATATTCTTAGTCATAGGCCTTTAGTCTTATTTCTAACAAGTTCCTCGTCATTAGCTATAGCCTAATAATTAGTATAGCTTCTTATTCAAGTAATCTATCTTTTTAGACAAAGTGCTAAATGAAACATATAGCTTATATTTTGCCTAATGAAGACATTCAAAATCTTTCGGAAAGTTGGTAAAATTGTCCAAGTTGAGAATAGTGTCTTAATTTCAGACTGTTTATTTATTTATCTATATATCATGTTTTCATTATACTTAACTTATATCAAAATTTACCATGTAATTATACATACATTATCTCAGTACTTTCTTTTGTACATATGCCAAATAAAATTTTTGTGTGGAAAACAACAATGATTTGAAAGATCACACTGAAAAATAAACATGTAGGACTGATGGTGATATTAAACCCACTATATATTCCTCAAATGTGCTTCTTCAATGTTTGAATATTACTTATTTTCTGGATGATAACACAAAAATGCCTGAAAGCACAATTTAAAAGAGGAAAGATCTGTTTTAGCTCACATGTTATAGAGGTTTCAGTATTTAGCCTACCAGCTCTGATGCAGGGTAGCATGACAGAGGAGCAGAGGAAAAGAGAAACAGCCTAAAGAATGGGAGGCAGAAGGCATGAAATAGCAGCACTGAGCTTACTTTTCCCTTTAATTCTACCAAGGCTGCAAGCCGATTGGTTGGTGCTATCCATACTCAGGGTGGCCTTTTCATTATTCACACAAAGAACTGTACTAAATGAATTAATAGGATAACTTTGCTATCACACACCTTTAACAAATATTCATGCACTCTAGATCCAGTCATATCTGAAAAGCCAAAACTATGAATGCATGAAGCTTTGAGAGGGTGATATATCATAAACCATGTGTTATAATCATTTCTATTTTCCTGAGGAGAGAAGAGGCTCAAAGGACTTCCTTCTTTCAAGCTTACACAATAAATACCTGAAAGACATGACCTAGTCCATCCATCTACATGAAAGAAGGCAGCCAGCATGGGAAGCATTCAGGACTCAGCCACTGGATGGACCAGAGGAATCCAAAAAATGTCAAGACAAATGAGTAAAATGCAATCTCATACCATCAGCCCATCCAGAACAAATTCAGGAGATATCAACATAAAAGAATTTGGAAATCACACACCAGGAGGTTCTGAAATTATAGCAACTGAAATAAAGAAACAATTCCAGAAAGCTATAGAGGAAATCAGGTCAGAAGTAATCTCTCAGGTCAACATGAAATGAAAATCATAATAAAGAATTTCTGAGAATATCGAAAGAAGACCTAGATGAAGAATGAAGTATATAAAAATGACTGAAACCTTAACAACATAGGAAAGAATTTGAATGCATAAAATAGATTCCAGGAGATATCCAGAAAATTAAAAATTCAATTGAAAGCCTGCAAAACTCCTTGAATTAAAGGGAAGATAGACTCCCAGAGCTTAAAGACAATGGTGCAACTAACAATGAAAAGAAACATCTTTTAAAAATAACAAAGAACCAGGAAAAAGTAATTCAATAGCTGCAAGATGATGCAAAGAAGAATAATATAAGATTGGTAGGTGTCAAAGACAAAACATGAACCAAAACACCTGACATAAAAAGACTATTTGCATAAATAGTAACAGAAAATTTTCCAAGCATATGAAAAGAAGTGGGGCATATAAAACTCCAATTAGCCTTAACCAAAGTATATCTTCACCCAGATTTATAATAAACAAGATACTAGAAATTCAGCAAAACAATAAAATCTTGGAAGCTGATAGAGAAAAGAAACAGATCACCTATAAGGGAAAGCCAGTCAGAACCAGACTTCTCATCATACATCAACAAGTCAAGAAAAACTTGGAATGAAGTATTGATTTCAATCCCTGAGAGAAAGCAGCTTCTAATCCACAATGATGTCCCTGAAAAACTATCATGCAAAGTGAAAGGAAAAATAAGATATTTTCATGTCAAAGAAGAACTGAAGAAATTCATGACCATCAGTCCAACCCTAAAAGAGAGCTGAAAGGTATTATAGAGAGAGATAAAAAATAACTACAATTAAAAGAAAAACAACAGAAACAATCACCAACCAGGAAGCACAATTAAACAGATGAGAAAGTAAGGAACCAAAGCAGGAAAATAACATGACAAAGTTAAGCCAATACCTTCCAGTTATGACCATCAATGTAAGTGCCTCAATTCAACACTCAAAAGAAAACAGACTGGCGGAGAGGATGAAAAAGCAAAATCCAACAATATGCTATGTACAAAAACACATTAACCTCAAAGAAAATACATAGACTGCAAATCAAAGGATGGAAAGCAATACTCCATGCAACAAGGAACAAGAAGAGATCAGGGGTAGCTATTCTGTGCATAGGCAATGTGAGTTTCAAACAACTAATGACCAAAAGGGATAAAAGGTCACTACATACTTCTTAAGGGAAATCTTCAAGAGCAAGATATAACAATGATAAATATATATGCACCAATATGGAAAAACCCAATATTATATATCTATATATTAATGTAAAAAATATTAATAGACATAAAAAATCAAATTACCAATAACACATATGTAATGGGGGACTTTGATAACCCATTGTCACAAACAGATAGATAAACTAGCCAAAAAAGCAGCAAAGAAAGAACAGAATTGCATGAAACTTGTGGACTAATGTTTTTGGTAAACATTTACAGAGCATTCCATGCAACACCATCAGCATACACATTCTCCTCAGCAGCGTATGAGTCATTCTCCACATACTAGCTCACAGAATAGGCTTAAATAAATGGAAAGGAATTAGAATTATCTCATGCCTATTATCTGACCATAGTGCAATGAAACTGAAAATTAATGACAAAGGAAGCTGCAAAACCACCAGAAATACATAGAAATTAAATAACACCCTCCCAAACAACCAAAGGGTCACATATAAAAGTAGAAGAAATTACACAGCATTTATAATAAAAATCACTAATAAAATGCAGTGGAATCTGTGTGATGCAATGAAAGCTGTCCTCAGAGTCGTGAACTCTGACATCAGCAGTACAGAATGAGAACAAATAAGTATGCTAACACTGAACCTCAAGTATCTAGAAAAAGAAAATCCATCAGGACAAAAGCCCAAAGAAAACAGGAAACTATAAAGATACAATGGAGACTAAGAAAATAATACAAAGAATTAAGGAATCAGAGAATTGGTCCCTTGACAGAATAAGTAAAAATGATAAACCCTTAACCAACTTTATCAAAAACAGGAAAGAAAAACTCAAATTCATGCAATAAAGAATGAAAAATGTGAAATCACTACAGATCTTGTGAAAATTCAGATCATCAATAGCTACTTTGAATATCTATTCACATAGAATATAAAACACAGAAGAAATGGATAGATTTCTGGATATATATGAATTATCAAAACTGGATCAAGGGAATATGAAAGTTCTGAATATCCAAATGTTGATAAATAAAATTGCTAAGGTACTTCAAAAACAAAACAAAACAAACAAACAAAACAACAACAACAAAAAAAACCAACAAAGAAAATCCCAAGTCTTGATGGATTCACAGCTTGATTCTAAAAGATGTTTAGAGAAGGTTTAACTACAATACCCCTCAGACTCTTCAATGAAATTGAAAGGGAAGCAATGCTCTCTAACTCATTTCTGGAGGGAAGTATAACCCTGCAACCTAAACAGAGAAAAATCCAAACAAAGACAGAAATACAGGCCAATTTCACTAACAAGCACTGATGCAAATCAACAAAAACAATAATGAAACCATAAACAAATAAACATAAAAACCCTGAACAAAACACCAGCAAACAGAATGTAGCAACTGATGAAGATTATGCACTGTGAACAAGTGGGATTCATCCCAGGGATGCAGAGATGGTTCAATTTGTGCAAATCAAAACCAAAAGCTTTCACAAGAAATGAGGAACAAGACAGTGATGTGCACTATCACTGCTCTTTTTCAAAACTGGAAACATTAGTCACAGCCACCAAAGAAGAAAGAGAAATAAAAGGAATAAGGATAGGAAAGGAAAAAGCTAAATTATTGTTTCTTACAGATGACATGATACTCATGACATGAGAGAAGACTCAAACAACTCCACCAAAAGATTTCAGGATCATAGCTAGATACAAAGTCAACACTTAAAAATATCATAGCTACTGTACATAAACAAAAACCTCTGAGAGAATAATTAAGGAAATCACAGCCTCCACAATAACGTCAAAAAATAAATAAATACTTAGGAATAAATCTAATAAAGGAAGTAAAATATCTATAGAGTGAAAAATATGATATGCTGAAAAGAGATGAAAAGAATTTCTGAAAAATGGAAAGACAAACAAATGGATTACTCGTGGATTGGAGGAACCAACACTGTGAAAATGACCATACTCCCAAAGCTATTATACACATGTAATGCAATCCTGATCAAAATACCATCAGTACACCTCACAGACCTAGAAAAAACATGGTTAAAATTCATGTGGAACCAGAAGAGACCCGGAAGGGCAAAGACAATCCTGGCCAGGCAAGAAGCATCACAATCCTTGACTTGAAATTATATTACAAAGCTACTGCAATAAAAGTAGCATGATACTGGCAAAAAGAAAGCAGACCTCACTTATTCAGTGAAAGATACAGCATTCTGAGAAAACTGATTGAAGATTGGAAAAAAAACAGAAAGATATTTTTTTTACTCCTGGATAGTTAGAACCAACATTATGAAAATGGCCATATTCCCAAAATCGTTATGCAGATTCAACACAAGCCTGATTAAAATATAATTATGATATATCACAGAGCTAGAAAAAGCTTTAATTGATCTGGAATTATATGAGACCCAGAATATAAAAAAGCAATCCTTGGAAACAAAGAAAAGGCAGGAGGTATCAAAATCCCAGACCTGAAATTATACTACAAAGTGCCAGTGATAATACTTTTGTATAACTGTGCTTACAATGCACAGGCCTGAGAGTAGTGATAAAATTAGAAGAAGAAATCCAACCTTTGTCCCCAGATGGAAAAATATCGGGGACAGAACTAAGAAGACCAGACCTTGTGTTAAATGAATGTAGAAGCTCAGGAGTGTATCAGAAAAACAGGGCATCAGCCACATGTAATCTGAAGCTGTAATTTTTTGGAGAAAATATTGAGGCATAATAAATGCAAAGATGATTATAATTATAGGTGTTATTTTTCATAATTTACAGAGTTGAAATGAAATATTCCATAAACAACATTTAAAGATAATTTCTAGACAATACATCAAACATGAAGGTTAGTTTCAGATGTGATTAATGTGTAAAGGTTGTCTTAGATATTTCTGAAATGTAACAATTTGCTCTATGCCTGATTTCATTTGCAAACAATGTTTCTTTTGCAAGAATCTCAGGAAAACATCTGGCCTCCACTACAGCCAGCAGGATTAGTGTGTTCAAACTCATGTAAATGCTTATTAACATTTACCTGAAAGAGATAGTGTGCTGCCATATATTTTAAAATGTGTATTTCATAGTTATTGTGCATTCTTTTTTTCTCTTAGACAATATTATTACAAATAATTCAATAACCTTATCTATTATTAATTTCCTCATTATTATCAAATCTCAAACCTTTTTCAAATTACTACATTAACATTTTCTTTTCTGTCTCATATTCTTCTGTCATTTTGATAGGTGTAATGTGCAAGATCAACATTAAATTAAAATTAAACACAATATAATCAAAACATGATATCATCACAGCTTGGTCCATAGTCACTAATGAATGGAAATCTTTCATCTTGTTATACACTAATGTCCTAGGAATGAAAGTAAATTACACAGAAGAATTGCCAATAAGACAAAGGGGAAATGAATGAGCAAACTGCAGTGAGATGAATGATTAATCCAGCAATATTTGTATGTCATTTCATTGTACTGCACTCTTGTGGAGCCCATATTATCCCATTATTTTAATCCAACTTACTGTTATTCGAAGTGATGCTTATTACCGGGAACAACAGGAGATAAATACCAACAATCCTGTAACAGTAATTAGAATATGTGCTTCACTTTTAGGGTTAGCATTTTATTTACATTTTACATGTTGAGAGCACTTGTGTGCAAGAGTATTTACAAAGCGTTGTTGTATGCTTTATAGCTTTGATTCTGCTACTACTTTTTTCCAGTTACTTTAATTCTTAAGAGAAAATTAGACTTTAGTAGCTTCTCTGTAAACATCACACTGGCAAATGTATGAGCTTTCATTCAATCTGGGACATTCTGATTCTAAATCCTATCTTTTTTCCCTATATATTTATTTCTTTAAATAAAATAGGATGAGGTAGTTTCACTAGATAATTCTGAATTCCACTAACATCCACTGAGAATAGTACTTGTACACACCACCACGTCGGGTGGTGAGGGGACAGGAGGAGCTCATTGTCTCAGATTAGGGCAGCTGGAATACAGTATGGATTATGCTATGTGACACATTTTTTATAGCTAGTGTATTTTCTCACAAAGTTTATCAAAGCAAAATAAATTTAACCAATGTGTATATGCCTCCTGTAGGGCTGGAAGATAACACACTTTTTGATAAGTAATCTGGAAATATGGGTTTCACCCTAATCCTAGTTTTGCTGTAGAGGAGTACCATGAATTGAATAAGCATTAATATACAAGTACCACATACCACCATTTGTCTGATCTGGGCAAGCCTTATTGAGCTAGAAAAACAATATTGCACATCTCATCGCAATGTATTATGTGGACTAATGAACTGTTAGAAATATGATAGTTACTCCTCTTTAAATGAAAGGAATATTTTTAATGATTTGAGGGATAAAAAGCAGATTTTTACAAATA
This sequence comes from Ctenomys sociabilis, assembly GCA_004027165.1. Classification (NCBI taxonomy): domain Eukaryota; kingdom Metazoa; phylum Chordata; class Mammalia; order Rodentia; family Ctenomyidae; genus Ctenomys; species Ctenomys sociabilis. The sequence continues at coordinate 91,175 of PVKA01003493.1, forward strand.
GAAATAAATAAATATTTCTAATTGGCTTTTAAAAAAATGTATTTAGTATAGGGTCTACAGGTCTCACTAATCGGATTTGTAGTGATCCTCCTGTTTTCAGACTCCTAAGTGCAGGGATTACAGGTGAGCACCATCAGACCCAGACTCAGTCCGGTTTCACTGTGCCCTGGAAGCGGGGCTTGGGGCTCAAACCTCTGGCTCCTGTGTTAGCCTAAGCAGGCGCTTTAGCCTTAAAACTTTTACATTTTAAACATAAAACATTTTTAAAAGAGGATTGACATTGGTACCCCTTTAAATGTGTCATAGGATTCACCAGTGGAACTTACTGGTATTGTAGTTTCTTTGCTGCAAGATTTTTGATGATTGATTCTATTGCATGATTCATAATTGATATCTATTTTTTCATGATTTAGTCTTGGGGCGTTTTATATTTATAAGAATTTACCCATTTCTCTACCTTATTCATTTTTTTACTATATTTTAGGGAAGGGTCTACAGGGTGCTTAGAGTCTCACTACTAGATCAAACTCATAGTGATTCTCCTATTTACAACCTCTCAAGAACTGGGATTGCAGGCATGCACCATCACTCACAGTCTCAGTCACTGTCTCAGTGCACCCTGGGGCAGGGCCAGCATGGCAGGCCTGGAGATCTAATCCCCAGGCCTCTACATCTGCTCGCAGGTGCTTTAATACTCTGAGCTATTTGGCTGAATCTTCACTTTGTTGATATATAAATGTTCATAGAATTTTCTTAAGATTCTTTGTTTTTCTGTGGTATCATTTTTGATGTCCATGCTTTCTCTCTTTTTTTTTATTTTAGGGGAGGGTCTACAAGGTGTTCAGGGTCTCAGACTCATAGTGATCCACCTGTTTATAGTCTCCCAAGTGCTGGGATTTCAGGCACGTGCCACCGTGCATAGTCTCAATTGCCATCTCAGCACGCCCTGGAGGTCTGGCTAGCCTGTCAGTCCTGGGGATTGAACCCTGGCCATTGCACTTGCTTGCAGGCACTTTAATCCACTGAGCTATTTGGCTGGCCCTTGTGTTTTCATTTTTAATTTTATTAATTTGAGTCTTCTTTATGCTGAAAAAATTGTCAATTTTACATATCTTCCTAAAAAGGCAACTTAGTTTCACTGATATTTTGTATTATTTTTATAGTTTCTCTTCCATGTGTTTCTTACCTAATACTTATTGTACCCTTTTACTAGCATTGAGCTTAGTTCATTTGCTCATTAAGGCATGAAGTTTAGTTGTTAATTTTAGATCTTTTTTCCTTACTTCATTTGGACACTTACTGATTTAAAGTTTCCTCTTCACAATTCTTTGGCTGTACCCTACAAGATTTTGTTATTTCATGTTTTTATTTTAATTAGGTTCAAGATTTTTTTGTATTTCCCTTTTGATTTTCTGTTTGTGTTACTGTTTTTGTACTGAGGATAAAACTCAGGACCTTGTGCTCCACCAGGCAAGTACTCATTCTACTGAGCAATCTCTGCAGCCCTTGATATTCTTGATTAATCCTATATTTAGAGGTAGACATATTTGTGAATTTTTAAATTTTTCTAGTTCAGTGCCCGGTACTGCCAAAAATAAATAAGTAAACAGATAAATTTTTCTTCTGTGTCTTTCCCTATATTTTTGTCCAGGTCTAACCAAAATGCTATTAGTATTTTGAAACATTACTTATACCTGCATATTTATTGGAACATTACGCACAATAGGCAAGAAATGCAAACAGCTCAAATTTTCATTTACAAATGAATTTTTTTTTTTAGTTTTTCTTTTTTTTTTTGTACACAGGGTCTCACTATGCAGCCCACATTCACAGTGATCCTCCCGCTTCCTGCCTCCCTAGGGCTGGGATTACGGGCGCGCCACCACGCCCGAACTCCATTGCTGGCTCAGCACACCCGAAGGCCGGGCCGGCACGGCAAGCGGAAGCAGGGATCAAACCCTGGCCGCTGCAATTACCTAAGCAAGCCCTTAGTCCTCTGAGCTATACCCCCGGTCCTTACAAATGAATTTATAAGGAAAATTTAGCATATGTATACAATGCTACACTGCTCAACTTTTATTTATTTATTTATTAATTATTTATTTATTTATTGGTGGAACCAGGGATTGAACTCAGGCCCTTGCGCTTGCCAGGGAAGTGCTTATTCCAGTGATCCATTTCCCTGGCCCCTATTTATTAATTTTTTATTTTTCATTTGTGTATTTGGAACTATGGTCCCCTGCGCCTGCCTAAGGTTGCCTAAGCAGGTGCTTTAGACTGCTGAGCTATCTCTCTGGCCCTTTTGATTGTTTTAAAAGGGCAGACTTTATATTTTATGTGTTCATGTAAAAAGAAACAACCTCTAAAACAAAGATATCAGCAGAACACAATGAGATATGTGGATGCAGTGGATACATTTAGTATCTTGGTTATTTTCATGGAAGCACCAGAATACAGATGTTCAAACTCATCAAGATGTAGGCACTAAAATAGCACAATATTTGTATATCAGTTATTCCTCAATAGCTAACAATAATGAAAACATTTTCATTTTAAGTATATTCAGTAAGCTTGGGTAATATTTTTAATTACAGAAAATGGTTTATTGGGATTTGTTGGGAATAAAACAACTGCCAGTCAAACAAGTGATGGTACAAGTTAGTTATTAAGTGAATAAAATATAAGTAGCAATCTTCAGAGGTAAGTAGTCAAATTCATGTTATAGTGCTCTAAATATAATTATATTAGGGGAATTGTGGATATCTTAATAGGTAATTCTTGCTCATAGCATTGTTTTCAGCCTATATCTGTTCAAAGTCAGAGAGAGAAAATAAATGAGCTTATTGATCTTGAGACCTCTGATACTGCAATCTACTGCTGCTGAGCTTCTGCTACACAAATGTAAGTAGCATCCTGTCTATAATAGAGTGTACTGAAGAGCTCTCTCTTCTGGGAGACCAGAAGTTTCTGATGTATAAACAGGCTTGAAGACACTACCACATACCTTCCAATTTTTTTTTTTTCATATTTAAACACATTGCGATTTACTTAAAAGTGTGATTTTTTCTACTCCCATCTATGTAGAAGATAGGGAGTCCCTATAGACCCTGTTGTAAATACATTTAAAAAGCAGACTTATTCCGTTTTTAGACTTACAGCCACCTCACCAGGAATTCCCCCAAGACCTGCCCTTCAATCCACACATACCTGTGTCACCATTCCTGCCACTTTCTGAAGCAGCTCTGAAGCCCTCTTTCTCTGATCAAGCTAGCTGCGCTCTGAATTGTCTGATTCAGTGCCCTGCATTGTTTCATAAAGCTGACTTCTATAATCACGTTGACTCTGTGGGATGAGCAGCAGCTGCAGTGCCAGAGGCAGTGAAGAAGGTGCATGCGGGGACAGTGCATGCAGGGACAGTGCGATGTCTTCAGGAGCCTGCTGTTTGCTGGATGGCCCTGCCAGCAGCATTGGCTGTTTTCTGTCATCACACCTCATGGAAACAAAGCTTCCAGGGCTGCCTCAGAAAGTGGTAAGGATGATGGAAGTAGGATATTTGAAGTAACATGCAGCATTTTAAGGGTAATTCATGACTATGTGTATTCTACAGTGACAGGCTTTATAAACAATTACCCTATATTTTGATCATAATATATAATTACATATATAATTATGTACGACTACATGTATATTCGCATTACATGTATAGTGAACACTATATCCCTGACACTGTTTTAAGGCATTTGTGTCTTCACAGCCATAAGATAACAAGAAATGCTGGAGAGACTCATTTGAGTATGGAACTAAAATTGACACTGGATTTATGGTGATTTCCTCTTGAAAGCAGCATTGTTCTTTAAAATGTTAATTATTTATTTGACCCCAAAAGTCCTCCCTAGAAAATGTAAATACGCTGTAAAGAGGGCACTACTGAGACCATATTTGGATGCCACACCACAGATTCACAGCAGACACGTGCAGCACTATCTCCTTTAGTTCTCAGTGGAAAAGAGCAGTGTGCCTTGGTAGGATGTCACGTTTCAAGTCCATTAATCTTATTATCAAGCATCAGAGACAGTTCCTCCCATCGATCATCAAAATAAAACAGAGAAGTGTTCGACTGTCCTCTGAATTGCATGATGCTGAAAATATGCAAACTGAAGAGCAATGAACCACTCTGAGGAGTGCTATTCATTTACAATGAGGGGTGCCCTAAAGCTACCCAAATCTTTTAAACTATAAGCAAACTCCAAATAAAAGTCTACTTTGTGTGGAGCATTTCAAAATAATCTCCAAAGTAATGTTCTTCATGAGTCATTTCCATGATTTACTTGCCCATCTTATAGCTTTGAAATTTTATTTCATATATAAGCAAAGCATTATGTAGCTTTAAGAACTTATGGAAGGAATTAATCTGATCTTTTCAGTCTTTCATGCATATCTTGTAAAGTATTCTTTAAATCAGGTATCACTTAGAATTATGTTCTACAAAAATACCTTCCAAAGATAAATATTAAATCAAGTTCCTTTAATATTTTAAAAAGTTAGGGTAGTTTATTTGAATTCTATTGTTGGGGCTATTTTCACATATGTGCCATGAAAAATTTATGAAAATTGGAAGAAAGAGCAATTTAAGTTAAGTGTATACAGCATATTGTTGGATTTCATTTCCTAATCCACTGTGCCAGTCTATTTCTCTTTATTGGTCAATTGAGTCCATTTACATTAGTGGTTATAATTGAAATGTGTTGACTGATGATTATCATGGTATTTACTTGCTGTTGTTTACTCCTTTTTGTCCTTTAATTGTTTGCCCTGTTTAGTGGGTTCCTTCCATTCTCATTCACGGATTTCTGGTCATTTTGGTCTCTCTCTATAACATTTTTCACTAGCCTGTGTAAGGATGTTTTTGTCATCATGAAATTCTTTAGTTGTTCTTTGTCGTGGAAACTTGAAAGAGAGTTTTGCAGGGTATAGTAGTCTGGACTGGAATTTGTTTTCGTACAGGACTTGAAGAACTCTGCTACATGCTTTCCTTGCCTTCATGGTTTGCGTAGAAAAGTGGCTGATGGGTTTTTCTTTGAATGTGATCTGCTTCTTCTCTCTAGCAGCTTTCACTGTATAATTGTTGTGCTGGATTTCTGGGATTTTGACTAGTATATATATGTCTTGGTGTGTTTTTAGCTGGACTGAAGTTATTTGGTGTTCTGTATGCTTTGGTTACCTGAATGTTGGATTGTTTCCTCATATTTGGGAAGTTTTCTGTGATTATTTCTGCTCAAATTCTTTTTATATCATTTTTATTGACTCCATTCTCATTGATGCCAATTAATCTCACATTATTCATCTTGGCATCATCTTGTAGGTGATGGATTATTTGTTCCTGCATCCTAGTTGTAAGAGATCTTTTCTCACCTTTTCACTAGCTGCACCAGTGTCTTCAAGATCTGAAACTCTGTCTTTGCTTTCACTCAAACAGTTTTGTAGACTCGTGATTGAGATTTTAAGTTCTTCTATATCTCTTTGATTCTGCTTCATGCGATCTATTTCTTTTCTGTCTTGCTCATTCCAAGAATCCATCATATTTCTGATCTCCTCTTTTTTTTCTTATCAATGTCTTCTTTAGAGGTAGCTATTAATTCTTTTACTGCAGAGTCTTTTTTTTCCAAATTGGATTTCCTCTATATATTTCTGTAATTGATTCTCTACTTCAGATGCCATGTCAAAGAATTATTTTTGTATTTCAGAAATTATTTGTGCTTTGAGTTCCTCTTTACCTTTCTGCTGTTGTTTCTCTATGCCTATGACACTGTTAATTCATACATTTCAGCTGGAATAGTTTTCTCTGCACTTGTTCTGTGTGGGCATTCGGTTTCCCCCATACATTTCTGGATTTGATTCATTACTTCAGATACTATGTATTCAAAAATTTCTTTTTTTATTTCAGGCATTAATTCTGGTCTGAGTTACTCTATACCTTTCTGCTGTTATTTCTTTGCTTCTGCCTCTGTTAATTCATTCATGTCAGCTGAGTCAGTGTCCTCTGCACTTATTGCTGGACTCAAGGCCTGAGAGTGCCTTTTGCTCCTTGTCTTTGTCATTTTGTTTAGCACTGACCTCTGACCTTTGGTGTAGAGCTTTGGTGCAGTTATGACCTCAATACGTTATGAGATTAGGTTGCTGTCTATTAAGTTTGAGATTATCCAGTTATGCCTGGCCTGGATCTAGCTGTTGTGTTTAGTTCCTTTTTGCTGCAGGTCTTCTGGTACAACTGTGAGCCTGTGGTTCCCCTCTGTTGCGACCCTGGTCCAGGGAGCACAGGGGAGCATAGAAGCTCTCCCACACACTCACCAGGCCGGGTGAAGGTGTTTCGGGTGGCCGGAGATTCGGAAAAATTCCCACTAGTTTTGCGGGCTTGGGGGCAGGAGCTCCGGGAAGTTGCCGGGAAAATAGGTCTGGGTGTCTCAGGCCTACTGCTCGCTTACTCGGGGGTCTTGGGGGCGGGGGCTCCAGATGATGCGGAGCGCAAGAGCGGGGTAGCCAAAAGCTCCCCCTCACACTCAATGAACTGGGCTAGTGTGAATTGGGCGGACGGAGATTCGGAAAAATTCCCACTCGCCTGGCGAGCTTGGGGGCCAAGGTTTCCCCAAATTTTGAATTAAGGCAGGGAGTTCCAAGTTTTTTAAATATGCTGTATAGATTCTTTATCATTTAAAGGAAAAATTTAAAGAATATAATTAGACCAAATAAAGCAATACCTATATTTAAAAAAAAGAACTTTTATATCTGACAAGATCAGTCAAATCCCCTCAGAATTTACCCTGAAACCCTGTATCACAGTTTGTAGATCCTTTGTCAGTGTCAGTTATGTGGGTAAGTCACAGCCATTGCTTGACCAATCTGCTGTGAAAGCATGAGAGGATGTTTTCTCTCCATGTAACTCTCCTTAGGCACACTCTACATCATCAGTCACTTTCCTCTCTAGCTCCACAATCTTGAACAGAAAATGTGGGACACAACTGAGTTACAGGATGTTATAGTACAGGTTCTCTGATGTCCTGAGCCCTCACTGACCTTGCAGGGCTAGGGCCAAAATGTTGGATATCCTTGTAGCCCTTTTTTTTCTCTCTAATTTTTTGCTCTGCAAACTTGAGTTATTAACTCTCCAGAAGAGAAGCTTAGTGACATTATTAAGCCTACAACATAGGCATTTGAATTATGATTTATCAGCCATCACATAAGTCCTAAATTGTTCCCATTATTATTAAAACAAATATCTCAAAGAAAATTATAAGATCTAAGATTTTCTATATGATATAAAGTATAGAGAAAAATAAATATTATTAAATATGTAATGTTAGTTATAAGTATACAGTGGGGAAAAATGACAGTAGTAGGTTGAAATCACATTATCTTCTCTCACTTCAAGAATATACAAATTAAAAAAAGAATATGCATATTAATATGGTATAAGTAAAGATTTAATAAAGTAATATTTTAAAGGTCTATCATGAAAAATATATTTAAGGGAATAAACACTTATTTAAAGGATGAGTCAAAGTTACATCTACTTATAAATTGAGAGGAAATAGTGTTTGGTGTTAAGAGAATGGTAATAGATACCATAGATACTTTGGTGCTGAGTGTTGAGCAAGAGTGGGTGGTGAAGGATTCAGAGATCTAATGTTCACCTCCTGGATTGAAAGAGTCTTTTTAGAGGATTTCTCTGAATCATCCCCCTTCTTAGGCCTTCAGCAGAGCAATATGATGGAAAAATTATAAATAAATTTCTCCTGGAGCCTATCTTGCTCATTTGACACAGAATCTAGTATGGAGAACATATTTATACTGTATTTGCAGTTTTTAAAATAAACTTTAAACTTTGGATTATGGTCATTTTCTCGTGTAATTTGAAGTATTTGCCTTGCTAATGTTTTCCTCTTTAAGACTTGATGTCAAATGTTCCTTATCCTTCTCTAAGTCAACCACAAAATTTGGGTTGAGTGAGTGTCTTAGAAGTAGACACTAAAATTTACTTTATATTGTGAACATTTTATCCCAAAAAAATGCACCAAAAAAGCTGCTCTGTCTCATTATTCATAAAAGAATGTTCAAAGATGATATCCAAAATATAAAAGCTTGAATATTTTTTCATCAGCTGATCCACCCAGTATTTCCTTGGAAACAGAAGCCCTTCATGAACTCAATGATCTCCTTCATTTCCTTTTTTCCTCAGAGTTTGAATATGCTGAACATATTCTGCTCTATGAAAACAGAGTTAAAAGGCATTCTTGCTTGATTGTACTCATTGTGCAAGTTATATTCTAGTTATTTAAAAAGATTATATTCATCTATCCAGGAGTAGGGAAGAGAAATAATGGTATTTCTCAGTGTTGAGAATCAGCTACTCAGCTTCTCCAGAACAAAGTATCAAGAACCTGAAGAGAAAAACAAAACAGGCTGCAGGAAACTAAAGAGAGTGCAGGACACATGAGAGCCACAAGGAAATTGACAGTGGAGAAGAAGAAAATAAGAGTCATTACTACAGAAGACACAACTCCCTGCCTCAGATCTGAGATGAGCAATGAAACTAGAGCAGCTATGCAGCTGCCCTTTGGTAGGGAAGCAAAAGCAACTTTGCCCCTCACAGAGAGACTGAGACCTCATCTGGACATGGAGAGTCTCATGCAGTTGAGGTAGCAGTGAGACCATGAGACACCATTTCCTGAGTGGTGCCCTCCTCTCCAGAATCAGCCATTGATGGTGAGCTAAAAAGCTACTCAGTCCATAGTCTCCCAGAGAAAAAGCAGCATATGGCTGGGACCACCATTTTATTTTAAAAGGCTCAGAGCTGGAATTTCAGCAGCAGAATAGCTCCAGGGTTACTTCACTGCCAACTTCCATGAGTGGAAAAAGGTGAGACTCCTGCAGTCACATTAGACAGCCAGCAGTTGGACAACAGACTCGGGGGGGATTCTGCCAAGAAGTGGGAGCTGGAAACACTCAGACCCCATTCACTGGGGGCCAAAGTCAGCCTTAGCCATGGCTAAGGAAGGACTGGAAGTAGCCCCTGCTCTGTGACTAATGGTGTAAGCTGTCAAGAGGGCATGCTGGCAACAGGAAAGGGTGCTGCCCATGCCCTGCGACCAACTTGTGAGAGGGCTCAGTGATGTGGCCAAGACCAGCCCAGCACCCAGCAGTGCTTCTGCCACAGACTCAGTGGAGTTACTCCATACAGGTTACTGCTCTAGCTAGGGAACTAACAGTGAACTGAGGGCACCAGAGGGGTTTTACTTTTTGAAGGGGTAGTTGTGTAGATTTTGAATTTTATTGTTTCGTTTGTTCCCTCTGTTCTGTCTCTTTCCTCAATGGCTGTGATTTTATGATGTTTATGTGTAAGTGAAAAATTGTCTATGGGCTTTCTGGTTCACCTCAATATTCTTTTGCTTTCTCCTTTATTCTTTCACTCTTACCCTCTGATTCAACTTCTCAAAGTTTGGATGATCATCCTTCATCCTTCAGGGTTGCTTCCACTATATTGCTCTTCAGTTATTCCTGTTTTATCATAACCCTATCCCTTTTTAATTTACACTTCCCTCCAGGAAAAAAATCACTCTACCAAGGTGAAACTCAGTGTGTACTGGTTCCTGGGTTATGGTGGATATTGTTGTATAACCATAGATATTTCTCCTAGGCTTAGGTATAACAAATTAACAGTTAGCATAAATTGTCAGTCTCTTGGCTGTGCTTGGTGATATTATTTCCAACTGTATTAATTTAACCCGAATGTCATAGTTATTGTAATCAGTTGATCATCCTTGTATGACAACACTGATAATCTAGAATCATAATCAGTGCAGAACAAAAGGAATGGGGGCTTGTCATTCCTAATAAAGTCGGATGATATGACCTTGGGAGAGACCCAAAGACTGATAGCCAGCTATACCTAGAAGATATCTCAGAGGAATGGGCCCTTCCTAAAGAATCCTTGATACCAGTGATAAATCTATCTAGCATAAGAAAAATACAAACAATAACAGAGAAAACAATTTAAAATATAAATAGAAAATGACCAAAGGCAGAAACAAAATGCAATCCCAGGTTTCCAGCCTACACAGGGTAAGATGAGGAGACTAGATGGAGGAAAACAGGAATGATGTACCTGAATCTTCTGAAATGACAGAAACAGAAATTATGTATAGTTCTGTATATCTCTTTATCTGACTGTATCTATCTGTTATCTATTATCTATCATCTATCACCTATTTATCTATCTGTCTATCTATCTGGAAAAGCAAAACAAATAAATTCATAACTTAAAACACATATGAAAACCTTAATGAAGGACTTGTTCAGCAAAGAACTTAGATTTGCTTCATAGATTTAAGAAAAAAAGAACAATAGAAGCACAAAAAAGATGGAGATCATGAATACCTAACATAAGAAAGAACTGAAATCCATGAGATACATTCATACAAATACCTAAGAAATGAAAATTTCCATTGATATTTTTCAAAACTGTATTAAAGAAAGTGAAGATAGACTATTAGACCTACAAGATAGGATAATGGTTAGGGATAATGAAAAGGAAGTTCTATTAACACTAATACAACATACCAGAATTTATGGGATAAAATGAATGCAGTGCTAAGAGGGAAATTAATTGCAATGAATTCTCAGAACAGGAAAACAAAAAGAGCTCAGAGACACAACTTAATTTTGAGCCTCAGACTTCTGAAAAAAGACAAGCAAGTCAAACTCAAAGGTAACATCAGAGAAGAAATTATAAAGCTCACAACAGAAATTAATGTAATTGAGACCGAGGAAAAAATATTAAAATGAATTGAAAACTTGGTTCTTTGAAAGAGTAAATAAAATAGATAAACCTGTAGCCAACTTTATCAAAAAGAAGAAAAGATTTAAATTCATGTATTAAGGAATGAAAAGGGTGAAATTACAATGGATCCTACAGAAATCCAGGAAAACAGCAATACCTACTTCTCAGAAAAATATGATAAAAGGCCCAGCATCACTGTCATTTAAGAGGTGCAGGTTAAAACAATTCTGAATTTCCATCTCAATTCAGAAAGAACAGTTCTAATTAAGAAATCAACCAATAACAAACACTGGAATGCAGCCTGATAGAAATTCTGTGTTACTGAGTGTGGAGATTTCCTCAGAAAAAAAGGACTAGAAGTTTCACTTGACCCAGCTATTCTCCTTCTTGGTTGGAAATATTTTTTTTTTCTTTTTAGGACAGAGTCTACAGGGTCTCACTGCATAGATGGGACTTATAGTGATCCTCCTATTTACAGCCTCCCAGCTGCTGACATTACAGGTGAGCACCACCCCACCCTCATTTGCCATCTCAGTGCACCCTGGGGACAGGGCTGTCTGGCCTAGTGCAGCAGGCCCAGGGATCAAGCTCCCAGCCCCTGCTTCTGACTAAGCAGACGTTTTAATCCGCTAAGCTATTTTGCTGGCCCTGGTTGGGGAGAATTAAACCCATGACACTACAATGACAATTATAAACCCATGTTTTTAGCAACACAATTTGTAGTGGCTAAATATTGGAAAGGATCCAAATAGGATAAGCAGTTAAATAACATGTGTTTTTATGTTATACAATGAAATACTATTTACCTATAAAGAAAGAAAATCTTGGAACATTTATAGCTAAATGTATGCACCTTGAGACCATACCCTTAAGGGAAATAAATTGCATGCATGTGTAAATATTTGTTTCTCTAGTGTGGGAAACTAAAAGTGTAAATAAGAGCCAAAATATATAATGCATTTTCTGAAATAGATGAAATTGTTCAAAAGGAAAGAGGAATGCCTGCGTGGGGAAGAATGGAAAGGAAAAAAATGAGAAACAAGGATAAAATGGAAACAAAACTTTGTAAATAAGGAGGGGAAGGCAGATTGAAAGGAGGGGAGGGGAATGGACAAACAAAAAGGGAGGAACAAAGACATACCATGTACAGGTACAAGTTCCCTGAGGTGAACGTGATCACTGTACATATCTAAACTGTGCCCATAAACTTTACAACTATTAAAAAGATCATATTGTGCTCTGGTGATGTGTTTAATTCTTAGAAGCAAATAACCTTTTATCATTTTAAAAAACTACTCTTTTACGTATGTGTATCTGAGTTTGCGGCGATCATTCGCTTTCAACTATAGGTTCATAATCTAATATTCCTTGTGTGCTCTTCTACGTCTTTTACCATTTTTTAAAGAGATAATCGTATCACACAACACACTCAAACAGTTAAGGCATGAAACATTACCCTCGTGACAGAAAAGCTGATAGATGACAAGGTGATCTTATACTTCCTTGCCAACAATTAAATGTCTTTGTTTGCACACATGTAGATTCATTATTCATGTTTCGGATTCAGATACTGTCTTTGAGTACACATGATTGCCCTCAACTGAAGCATCTCTTTGGATAAGAGCCTTCCTCTGGGAGGTTTTGGCAGGTTTCCTTATTGTTTCACCTCTTCCCTCTTTCAGCAGCAATAGGATTATACAGCCGCACTGTGCCATGTGCCTTTGCAGTCCATCCCCACTGCTGGGAGACTGTACTTCTCCACCTATCAGACCCTGGATCAGAAAGCTTTTGTTTTGGTTAGACATTAACAAGTATAATACAAATAATGCCTTAAAAAGCACTTGTGTGATTGAGCCTCCTTTTTTATGCCTCTACGTGACCATGAAATGAACATGCTGGGGCAGCACTCTGGTGGGTCCCCACGGAAGAAGGATGACAGAAATGTGGAGCACAGCCAACCTTGCCAGGGCGACTTTGGATCAGCTGTCCCTCTGCTGAGTGACTAAGCACAGCAAGGATCTCAGAGACAGAGCCCTGCTGTGATTCAGCTAAGTATGCACTAGGATTGCTAACCCCAGCCTGCCCACTCACCCATGGGCGAATTAAAATCTTATGGTTGTATGCAACTGAGAACCAGTGTTTTCATTTCTGGTTCAAAAATGCAGCCTTTTTCTTGTGACTATGCATAGTTAATTGACATAGATGGGTATTTATGTAAATAGCTAAATGAAAACTTTCACAAAATATTTCTTCTATTATTAAAGCTTTATTAAATGCTATATTCTCTTATATTTCCCCTGAATTATATCATGCTTTGGATTTTTCCCTGTTTTGTTTTTTTCAAAGGTGATGGTAATAGTCACATTACATGACCTCTAATAGATTTCCATCCGAACATTCTAATATTTGGTTTCAATTTTTTGGCCCTCTTGCATAGATAGACATAGCTACGGATGCAGATACAGATACAGACATAGATTTCTATGATACCTCACAGGCTCTTAAGTGTAGTTTACTCAATTTGCAGTCTTGTTACTATAATGCAAACATACAAGATAATCAAGACCAAATTTCAGCCCTGATTATTTGATACAGGTACAGGGAATCATTTTTGACTTATAGTTTATTATGTAGTGAAAAGATAGAGCCAAAGGTGTCAACTTCTTATGCTGAAAATTGAAAGGGATAATATTAAAATAACAGGAGTTATATGACAGCAAACTGTGGGATTCGTCATCATTGAGAAACCAAATATAGATTACAACTAAATAATCTATATTCTGACACTGATACGTGAGAACGGTAAGGCAGAAAGCTTCATGTCTCATCAAAACCCAGAGATGACAAACCATTTCATATGCCATCTCGCTAAAAGAGAAAGGGAGGGGAGTAGGAGATGGTGTCATGATAGCTCCTGACAGATCTCCCATTCCCTTGGAGAGCAAGATTATTATTATTAAGATATTCTGCCAAGACTCAATAAGCTGTGACTCACACCTTTGGCTATGTGGATGTGTGCAGGGCATCCAGGGCTCTGTGAGCAGCTGTTACCCAGTTAGCACCTCCTCTGCGTTCACTGTGACAAATGTTCAAAGAGCATGGATTCTGCAGAAGTATGATGTGTCTCCAATAATCTATGCAATAGTGATTGCTTCACCTGTGGTCTCAAATGGCAGTGTAATGTATTTACATCTTTCTTGCATCACCAGGTAGCATTTTCCCCTCTGGAAAAATTAATCTTTTTTTTTCCAGTGGCCAAAGTTATGCAGACATTGACCACTAGAGTCATGTAGAGCTTTTTTGGAGAAAAAGTTTAATTGTTTTGCTTGAATCCAGAGGTAAACAAGAACTTACACTGTGTGGCATTGTGAAATGCTTTGGTAACTTTCATTGAGAAGGAGTTGCTCAGAAACTTTGGCATTAAGTCCATTCATACCTTAAATCTTATAGTGCACCAAACAATGCACATACTACAAATAGCTGCTACATTTCAACATACAATAATTTTGAAGATATTTAATTCTAGTACCTAGAAATAATGTATGATCATACGCATTACAAATCCTATAATTTGTACAAAGAAAAATTTACTTTTTCTTTTAGTGCTCAAATATTTATAGTGATTACTTTAAGATTATGGATTATAATTCTTAATAATATTTTGTTTCTCTTAAATACATTTTGGAGGCTAGGGAGATAGCTCGGCAGTCTAATTTCCTGCCTGTCAAGTGCAAGGACCCAGGTTTAATCCCCAGTACCACATACTGTGCCAAACCCTCAACTTCAGACACACAGAAGCGACCACTAAAACTGGGCATGGTGGCATATGACTATAATCCCAGCACAGGGGAGACTGAGATAGCGGTTGACTGTGAGTTGAAACTGCACAGTGAGACCCTGTACCAAATAAATAAATAATAAAAAACAAAGAAATGTTAATGCTCAAGAAGTTATACTAAGCAACATAATAATTACATTTGAGTGATTTTTTAATGAAATTAAATTTATAAAAGCAGTTTTTTAGAGGTTAGAAGGGCTGAAAAATTAACAGGGACATGAGTCTACTGTTGAGGAAAAACATAAATACATAAATCTGAAGGCTCTGGAGAGGTCATGAGACATTTGCCTATTCAAAAACTGAGGCTGCGAGGTTGAATTCTAATTGGTAGCAAGGAGAATAATGAACTAATCCAGACTTTTTTTAGTTTACCAAAGGATTTCAGTCTAAGAGAAAGCATGAAGTAGAAACTGACCAGCCTTGCTAAGACTAACCTCTAATTGCAAATCAACTCAGTTCGTGGCTGGTTTCAGGTGATCCATCTTCCTTAGATTGGCTCAAAACGCAGACAGGGATACAAAGGTCTGAATGTAAGTAGTACAAATGAAACAGTTCTGGAAGCAGAGACAGGGGAGATGGAGGAAATAAAGGAAAGGTAAGAATATTAATAAAAACATTTTATTGATTTGATTACTACTGAGAGAGACTGGGTATTAGATCAACAGGGAATCCTCTGAAAAATCATGCAGATATTACCTTAGAATTACTGAGGAGAAAGTAAGAACTAGAATTTACTGACACCAGCATTGGTTGAGTGTTATTCTGAAAGCATCACTTTCCTGTAATTTCTAGGTCTGTATAGTTTTGAAATGGACTTTCATGGACTTGGAAAAATCTTTCAGCAGAGGGGCACCAAAATGGTGATGCACACTTGTTATGGACTGCTGGCCTCGAAACATTCCACACGCAGCTGCTGTGCTGAACACAGGCAGTCTGAGGGAGCATGCCAAATGCCTGTTCTCCTAAATGCCTCCTTGTGCCAAAGAGAAAGCTTTTCTGAAAGACAGAAAAATTGTCAGGAGTCTGAAACTATTTCTACAAATTTTTACCCACCAGCTAAACATTTATTCAGTTACAACTTAAGCGAGATACTGGTTGAAAAAAAGTAAAGAGAAACATACATAAAACAGTGCATGGAGACTTCAGACATTGATGTCACAGGACATGTACTTTACAATAAGTTTGTGGATGGAAACTTGTGTCATCAAATAAAGAATAAATATGTGAATATTATAGAAATAAAGTATGGTTTAAATTTAGATTTAAATTGCTATACTAAATTATTTCACTTGAAAATGTATTTCTTTAAATCTGCAATTTCTTTGTAATGTTTTTTAGTTTTTTGTATATAGAACTTGCAAAATTCGTGGTGAGATTTAACGCTATTTAATATTTTTAGGCTCTTGTACATGGGCTTTGCTTTTGTTTGTCACCACGAAATGGAAGTAAAATTGCTTTTCAACAAACAGTATTTTAAAAATTGAAATAAAAATAAATTTAAATTTATGAATCAATAAGTAAGTTTTACACTTCAGACATGGTTGAGAGATGAATTAATAAATGAAAATGTGTAAGAACATATTCAGAGTAAACCATAGAGACAAAATGATGTGAAGCATAGGAGAGATGCTAGGATACCTATGAGAGCCCTCTACTATGAGAATTTCAGACATTGGGCGAGAGAAGAGAGCAACAAGAGCAGATGGGAGAGATGACCATTAACATTGTTCCCAACCTGATGAAACAAATCAGGCGAGAGATTCAAAGAACATTATTATTACCCAATCATAAGCCCTGTAAATCAAAGTAAGCCACAGCTAAGCATTTTGTGGAAAAGTTCTGAGAAACGTGAAGAAAGAATTTCAAGTCATCTTCAAAAGTTTGTTATTAAATGAGAAATTTATAATTCCACTGATTTCTTAACAGTAATAGTAGAGAACAAATACCAATAGGATCACATCCTTGAAATACTTGAATCTAGAACCTAGAATACTAGATGCTTTCAATCTAGAATACTACAAATGGCCATGAAAATAAATATGGTAGCAAGGTACAGTAGCACAGGGTTGTAATACTGGGATTTTGAAAGGCTGAGGCAAAAAGAATCCCACCCGTAAGCTCAGCGGGGGCACCTTAGAGACTGGGTGAGACACTATCTCAAAATTAACAAAATAAAAATGACTGTGGCTGTAGCTCAGTATGGAGGTCCTAGGTTTAATCCCCAGCACTGCAAATAATAATAGCACTAATAATAGCAGTAATAATGATATTAAAAGTAAGTCACAGCTAAGCGTATTGTGGAAAATTTCTGAGAAACATGAAGTAAACATAAAGCAAAACTGAAAATGCTTCAAAAAAATAAAAGTTAATCAGTAAGTAGCAACTAATACTTTGTGACATTGGAAATGCATTAAGAAATAAATGTATGACACAAAAACAGATAGGTAAGTAAAATGAAAGAATTTTAAGGTTCTGATATTTCTTTTTTGTTTAGTTATTTATTTATTTTTATTTTATTGAAATACAAACGTCAATCAGACAGTTTTAAGACAGCTTAACCATACAGATTTGATGAATTAACACATTGCAAACTATTTTCATAACATTTTGGTATTGTACAAAATGCATACATAATATTATATTTACAGATATTATTTTACCAGATATCTCTTATCAGTGAATTAAGAGTGTAGCAGCTTACTTATCTTATTTTTTTATACCTGAATTATATCAAAAATTCAATAATTATTGACCTAGTGGATGACTGTAGCACTAGAAGCCAACATAATATCCTGTCCAACCACCATTAGTGCAGATCTTGCCTCTCACAGAATTATGTAGAAGCACAGCATTATCTATCCCAATAGATAATGAGAAATTTATAATTCCATTGATTTCTTAACAGTAATAGTAGAGAACAAATACCAATATGATCACATCCTTGAAATGTGTATTGTCTATACACACACATCATGATTTTTTCTTTCTACACCCCTTCCTCTGTCTACACCTGTCAAAAGTGGGCACTCCATTGACATTCAACTAACTTAGGTGCTTGAACTCAACACCACAATCCAACACAGTCCAGCATTCTACAACCATAGTGAGTTATTCAAAGAAATTGTCGACCATATCCATTTACAGCTCAGCTTAATATTATGGGCTCACGATGTATACTTCATTTTTATACTTTTCTTCTGGATGTTTAAGACCTAGATAGATCAAGATTTATATACCAACACATGAACTTTATATTTTCTATGTGGTCAGTGAAGTCCTCTCAGGGTTTATCTTGTAGTCCTGTACATTATTCTGTAGTTCCTTTGTCTGTGTCATCCATGTGGATGAGTCACGGCCAATGCTGATATTTCTTATACTCACATCTAATTACAATTTAGGCTACAAGATATTCTTGAACATTGAAGACTGCTGAAGAATGAAAGGTTACATTGCTATTGCTGTACTATGTATTTGAGTTTTAAAACTACACAC
>PVKA01003494.1:0-109249 GCA_004027165.1 Ctenomys sociabilis
AAAAAAAAAAAAAAAAAAAAAAAGTAAAAAAATCCCAGGGATACTACTGTACTCCCCTACAAGAAGGGGCTAATGAGGCTAGATCCCCCCAGATGACTTTGTTACCACTTCGGATACTCTTCACGAAAAGGCAGCAGGCAAACAGGACCTCCGCGAACGATGCCACCAACAGCACATTTTTTTCTCAGCCAGTTGCCATCTTCTGGATGGAGTTGCGCTTGAAGTCAGTGATGCTGGTATGCTAGCAAACTGGTCCTTGCTATGCTAGCTAGGGACGGCCTTCCAGCCTGAGCAGTTAGAAGCCCCCTAGCACGCAGTTGTGTCTGCAGCCTGCCTAGGAATGCCGCTGTGCTATTGTTTGGGGGGTAACTTCTTCATCTGCCAGAAGTCTTTATTAAACTCTGCGTGTCTCTAAAAACGCAGCCAGTGATGCTGTGGGCACTTCCACTAGCAATGATAAGAGACAGAAAATGGCAAAGGTGATCATGAGACGGTAGTTCTTGCAGGCCCCGCAGCCACCTAGGAAGGGCACCAGGACGTGAAGCCCCCCCACCCCCCACAATGATGACCACAGGCAACAGGTTGCCCGGAGAGCCCCAGGGCTTGTGGTCCTGCTCTGAATAGGCTTGCCCGCTGTGCCCACAGTGCTTGGGTGCCACTGCACAGGTGCAGAACACCAGCAGAACTTGGCACATTTTCCCCAGGTTCTGACTGGGTAATGGCCTCGCTGACCCTCCCCTTTTCCCCGCAGTATGTGGGGGCCCTGGAGGACATGCTGCAGGCGCTGAGGACACAGGCTAGGTGAGTGCGGAGGCAGGGCCCCGCAAGCGCGGGTGCTGCCGGCGCAGCCCCACCACGGCCGTGTCTTCCTCAGCCGGCCAGCCGCTGAGGTGCTGCACGAATATGCTCGCAAGGTGGACTTCCTGAGGGGCCTGCTGCAGACTGAGAAGCTGGTAAGCCCCCCTGTCCCTAGCGCCCCACCCCATGCTGCCACCCATGACCCCGCCATGTCTCTGTCTGCAGGGCTCCTCCTCCGAGAAGGCGCTGGCTAACCAGTTCCTGGCGCCCGGCCGCGTGCCCACCACGGCCCGCGAACGCGTGCCCGCCACCAGGACTGTGCACCTGCAGACGCGCGCACGCTACGCAGGCGAGATGCGGCAGGAGCTGCTGGGCGCGGTAGGTGGGCTGTCTGGACCAAGGAGCACCAGCCTGTGCCTCGGGAACCCTGCACTCCCAGAGGCTGAGGCAGGATCCAAAGTTTAAGCCCAACTAGCCTGGCCAACTGGTGACCTGGCTAGATCCTCCCTCAGAGTAAAAAAGAGAAAGTAGCCAGGGGATACGCCTCCGCACAGTACTGGGTTCAGTCCTGAAAGCCAGGTCTGGCCATGCTGAAAGCAGGCCCAGGCCATCCATGCAGACCTCTGGGATTTCCCTCCGGTGACTTCACCCCTGTCCTTTCTTTCCCAGGACTCTGCCGGAGGTGAGCTGCTGAGCAGAGGACTCACATCCAAGCACAGGGCCAGGAGTACCTGGCCAAGCATTCCTAGCACATAGAGCCAGCCCAAGGCTGGAGGGCGAGACCTGGGCCTTGGGTAGCTCAGGCAGAGTAGGAAGGGCTTCTGCAAGAAGGGGCATTCTAGCTGGGGCTTTAAAGCAACAATAGGAACCCACCAGGCAGCCAAGAGGGGGAACTGACATTATGGGTGGCAGTGATCGCACAAAGTCCCAGAGGCTGGCAGCAGGACACCAAGTCCTCTTCCCCCTTCGGCCTATGTTTGCTTCTAGAGCTGGAGCTGAAGGTGAGAAAGCGAAGGTGAGTGTTTCCACCTTGCTGCCATGGAGAGGGGAGGGAGCCAGAGGAGCAGAAGCCACTTTGGGGATGTAGAAACTGAGTCCCAAACAGGGCACCCTTGGGGATGTGTTGGCTTCTTCCCCTACCCCACACCCCTGGGCACCTGCTCGGCCTTCTGTCTCATGGGGCTCAGTGGGGTGGCTGGACCCAGGCCCACAGCTGAGAAGCAGTCAGCAGCCGAGCTAGACCTCGCACTGCAGCACCAGCAGGACCTGCAAGAGAAGCTGGCAGAGGAGATGCTGGGCCTGGCCCGGAGCCTCAAGACCAACACGCTGGCTGCCCAGAGTGTCATCAAGAAGGACAACCAGGTGCGGGGCTGTGGAAACTGCTGATGTCAGAGTTGGCTTCTTAGGAAGAGGGCATTGTGATGGATGAATAGGAGTTTGGTAGAAGCCCCAAAACATGGCATTCCCACCAAAGGATGTAGCGCTGGCAAAGGAGGAGTGGCCTAGGGCTTCTCCCAACCGTAGCAAGAGACCACTCCCTCCAGCCCCACTGACTGCTCACCCTACCTGCAGACCCTGTCGCACTCACTCAAGATGGCTGACCAGAACCTGGAGAAGCTGAAGACGGAGTCCGAGCGGCTGGAGCAGCACGCGCAGAAGTCAGTCAACTGGCTGCTGTGGGCGATGCTCATTGTGGTCTGCTTCATCTTCATCAGCATGATCCTCTTCATCCGCATTGTGCCCAAGCTCAAGTAGCACTGAGACCCAGACAGGCAGAAGTGCGGGTGTGGGCAGCATATGATGCCAGGCTGCACGCAGGCCTGCCGGGCACCAGAGGAAGCCAGACTCAGCACGCCTGTGGCCCTTACTGGGAGGCTGAGGCAGGAAGATCCCTTGGGATCAGGCCACCCAGGGCAACACAGTGAGACCCCAGTTGGGAAGTGAAAGCAAAATAAAAGATGTATTTTGGCTATTAAATGTATCAGAGTACTCCATGTATAATGGTAACAAAAAATCTAATTTCTTTTCTTTTTTTTTTTTTTTTTTTTGGTACTAGCCATTGAATTCAGGACCTTGCACTTGCCAGGTGCTTATTCTACTGAGCTATTGCCCAGGCCCCCAAAAGGCTAATTTCATTAAGATATACCAGAACCCTTGCAGCACAAATGAGAAATATGAAAGGCTTGCAGACTATGTACTGGAAAAGGATGTAAATGGTTTCTAAACACCACTTATTCATGGCAAGGTGAAACTTTCAACTTTGAAAACAGAACTGTTGGGCCAGGAACATGGCTCAATAGAATAAGCGTTTCCTTGGCAAGTGCAGGGGCGAGTTCAATCCGCGGTCCGCCAAAAAAAAAAAAAAAAAAAAAAACACTGAAAACAACCGCTGTCACCCCAGACTCTGGGAGGCTGAGGTAGGAGGGTCATATGTTGCATCCCAGCCTGGGGAACTTAGGGAGTCCCTGTCTCAAGCCCTGGGCTCTATGCCCAGTACTGGAGAAAATAAAAACATTTTAAATGCTTTTAAAAATATTGCGGCGATGGGCTGGACTCTTAAATTTTGAACCTCCTGCCTCAGCCTCAGTGATGGGATTACAGGTGTGCGCCACTAGGCGAAGCTTTAAGAAAACATTTTTAAAATAAAATCGTTTAAAACAAAGTTAAGTTCGTAAAAGCCATCCCCATTTTTCAAATAAGTAAGAATTGAGGGCCGGGAGATGGCTCAGTAGAATAAATGCTTGCCTAGCAAGCTTTAGGGCCTGAGTTCAATCCCCGGTACCGCCAAAAAAATAAATAAATAAAATTTTTTAAAAAATTAAGAATTGAGAGTCAAAACACCCGCGGGGGCACGGTCCCAGCTTGCTGGAGCCAAGCCCCGCCCCGCGCCTCTAGGCCCCGCCCTTCCCTAGCCCCGCCCCCAGCCTGCGGCGAGACTCGGGCGGTCGGGGGCCGAGAGCCGCTAAGACAGCCCGGGCTTGGGTGCCTGTCTGGCCCGGAAGCCAGGCTCGGATCCCCGGACGCTGGGACAGGTAACACTGGAGGCGCAGGGCGTGCGAGCGGCACGTGGGCGGAGGTCCCGGGGCACTGGGGGTTGTGGCACGGACTAGTGCACCGCGGCCGTCAGTAACTGAGTCCCCCGCCGGGGCTGCGCTGCTGTCGCGGCTCATTTGCATAGCGCGTTTCCGGGTTCCACGACGGGGCGGAGCCTGGGCTTGCTGGGCGTCGGCTCCGAGTGCGCATGCTCGCACCGCGCTGCCTCCAGGCGCGCCCTCTCGCGTGTTGTCCGCAGGCTGCCCTCAGGCCACGCCCGCCACGCGCGGGCCGCGACGTTCCCCGCAGGACCCACCAGCGTGCCCGGGAACCAGCGATCGGCCCCCCATCGAGGCTGATGCCCACCCGCGATCGCCCCCAGGCCCGTGGCAGCCAGGGAAACCCGCCGGGCCCCGGGCCCCCGGTGAGTGCGCCTCGAGCCCAGCATTCAGCTCCTCCAGCTTCCCCGGGCGGGGGACTCCACTTCCGGACACCCTGTAACCCCATCCCATGGTTCCCGCGGCGTCTGTAGACACTGATGTCAGCAAGCCACAGAGTTGGCGCCCGCCGCCCACCGTGCCAGCCTTTGCCCGCACCCCACCAGGCTCGGCCCAGGAAGATCGTATTTGAGGATGAGCTGCCCTCCCGATCCCTCCCGGGTACCTCGAAACCTGCTGCAGCTGGGCCAGGGAGCCAGACTCCCAGGCCACACTCAGTGCCCGACTACGAGCTGTGAGTGCCCCAGAGTGGTTCTGAATGCCTCAGAATAGGCAAGGGGCATTGAAGCTGGGGCTTTGTCTGGTGAATACGAGTTTATCAACCAGGGAAAAGGGCATTTTGAGTCTACAACAAATCAGACATTAAGAAGGGTAAGATTCCTTACACTCACACTCTGGACCCCCTCGGATCCCTAGTAAGTACCCGCCGCTGAGGAGCGAGAGAGCTCGGAGCTGCTATGTTGCTGTGTTCCAAGACCAGTATGAAGAGCTGTCGAAGCTCCAGCGCGAAGTGGGCGCTACCCATTCCAAGCTACAACAGCTGGAGGCACAGCTGCGCTTGCTGCCTCCGCCTCGAAGCCAGGTGCGGACGGGCGCTGCACTGGGCAGCTAGGAGAGCTCCTACTCCCTGGGCCTCAGATTCCAAGCTTCCTTGTCCCCCTATCCCTCAGGAGGAGGCCAGGGCTGTTGCCCACGTCTGGCGGGAGCTGGAGAAGAAGCGCAAGGTGAGGTGGGGTCTGGCCTGGCACTGCCGCGGTGTAGGGATACTTGTGCAGAGTTCAGAGAGGAGGGACTGAGGTACAGCTATGGTTCTCGCCCTCCCAGGACCCTGGCTTTCTGCATAGGCAGGCACGCTGTCTCTACCTAAAAGGTAAACTGAGGCACCTCAAGACCCAGATCCAGAAATTTGATGACCAAGCAGACAGCAAGGGCTCGGTGTACTTCTGAGAGACATGGATACAGACACAAGAGGGTGTGCCCCTCAAGCTGGCACTCCCTGGCCAAGTTGGCCAGGTAACCTCGTGGGGCGCTGGGTCTCAGCCCCAAAGGAACGAACATACAGTAAATGCCTGCAGTGTGTAGCTGCATAACACTCCTAACTTCACCAGGTGTCAGCACAAATCTGTTCCTCCATTTTCCAGGGGAAAGAGAAGTGAAGTCCCAAGAAAGGGCCTTCCCCAGGCCCTTGAGCCTGGGAGGCTGATGAGGGCAGCCTCCCTGGTGCTCTCAGAATTCCTGGGTCAAGCCCTGCCTGAGGCCTTCTGGGAAGGTTTCAGTCTCCGTCTGACCACGCAGTAGAGAGTCCAGGCGATGGTGGTGCTGGGGCCACCTCCTGGCCAGGCCAGTGGCAGAAAGCTGGACAGGAGTCTGAAACAGGAGGCTCAGGATGTCATTCTGCAGGAGGGGCTCAATGGGTAGGGCTTTGTAAGGACAGTAGGGGCCAAGCACCTGCAGGGACTGAGCTGCCACTTGGCGCCAGGGTGCCACACCCACTCACAGCTGAAAGAAAGGGACCCTAGTGCCCCACACCGACCCAGCTCTTCCACCTTTCACATTCCTGCCTTCTGATGGCAATCAGAAGACAGAAAGTTTTAGTTGCCTATAGGAACTGGATTTATGGGATTTAAGACGCCCCTGAGATCTCAGGTGTGGCTCAGTGCCAAGGCTCCCACCACATCTAGGACAGCTGGTCTTGCCACACCTTTCCTGTAGTGGTACTCCCCTGCTTCTGGATGCTGGCGTCCAGTTCCCCGGCTGGACCAGCTCTGACCAAGTGGTCTTCATAACCTACCACTGTGAGACAGAGGGCTCCAACTGGCTGGGCTGGTCATGTAAAGGGGTGGCTCCAGCTGTGGCCACAGGAGCCCCAATAGTGATGGGAGCTGATGAGAAATTAATGGGTGGGGACTGCCCCATGGCGAGCACCAACCCAGCCTCACCCACAGACCAGAGCCAGGTTCAGAGGCTGGAGGATCCCAAGTTCAAGCCCAGCCTAGCAACACCAGTATAAAATAAAGGAGCTGGGCTGGAACTCAGGGCCAAACAGAAATAAAGCTGCAGTAAGAAGCTGTGCAGTACAAATCGTCTTTATTATCAGCCTGACTTATCCACCTCGCAGTGTCCCATGCAGATTTCAGGCTCTGACCCCAGGCTGTGACAGTGGGGGCATCTACCTGCCAACCAGAGTTCATGCTTGAGGGACAGGGCCGTCACCTCACCCTTGTGAGGGTGCTGCAAGAACAAGCCAGCTGGGAAGATCCGTCTTTTTGGTTTTTGATCATTTAAAAAACAAAAAGCACAAACATCTCAGTTTTTAAAAACAGCGGGCACAGCCTCACTGGCCGGTACCGTAGGGCCAGCTGAAGGTACTGCCCGACAGCAGCATGTCTCGAATGAGCGTCTCGATGGGCGTCTTGCCCACCAGGCGCATGAAGAAGAGCTGTGAAATGAGCGAGGCAGGCACGGCGCGCAGCGCGGGCAGGCGCAGCAGCAGGCGGCCGAAGCGTTGGGGCTGTGTCGGGTACTGGGCGCGCACATACTCCGTGAGTGCCACCTGTGCCTTCTCCTGCAGGCTCTCCACATGCGCCGGGTCTGACAGGCCACAGGCATCTGCAGACAGGGCTGCATCAGAGCAGGGTCTCGGCAGGACAGGCTCTTGGGTGCAAGTGGAGTGGAGCCCCAGCCAGACAAGCTAAGGTGCCCAGGCTACAAACAAGCTTGAGACCCTCTCGCCTCAGCTTCCTGAGTCCTGGCATTACAGGTGCCTCCCAGCAAATCTGTCCTTCGGGGGACAAGTTAAAAACCACCTGTGCAGCCCCTCCAGGAAGACGGGAGGGCTGGGCTCTGGTGATCAGGCAGAGGTCAAACAGGCCCTAAAGGGCCTGGAATCACAGGTCAGGTGGGGCCTCCATTCCCTATCCTTAGGGATTAGTGCCCAGGGAGCACTGTTGTGCACTGAGCGCCGGGCCTAGCTCTTAGGGGTTGTGGGAATTAGGTGGAGGGAGGCAGGTGACGTCACTGCATCGCCCCAGCAGCCCTCAAAGTCGCCTGAGTAAGAGCCCGAGGCGCAGGATCTGGGCCGAGGCCGGGCGGGATTCACCCCTGGGCGTGCCCCGCCCACTCCGGCATCCCCACCCAGGGCCCGCAGGCTCACCCGGCGTGAAGAGCGCGATGGCCTTGAGGCAGCCGTACTCGGCCGAGTCCACCTGCAGGCGGCCCAGCTTGTCCACCTGCTCCTGGAAGGCGCGCACCTGGTCCATGAAGGCCACAGCGCGCTCGGCGGCCATGGGCGCGGCGTGCAGCCCGGCGGCGGCCAGCAGCGGCGCGGTGTGCAGCGGCAGCGCGGCCTGCGCGGCGTTGAGTACGAAAAGCTCACTCCAGCTGAGGCGCAGCAGCGCCACCTGGTCGGCCACGGGCAGCTCGGGGAAGAAGGGCGCGTGGCGCGCCCACTCCACGGTGCTGAAGAGCAGGCGCGCCGCCAGCTCGCACACATTATCGATGCCCAGCACTGCGCCGCCGCCGAAGCGCCCGGCCGCCGCAGGGTAGGGCTCAGCGCGCAGCAGCTGCGCGATCAGTTCGGACACCGGCGGCCCCGGGAAGGCGTCCCCGCCCGCCGCCAGAGCCGAGCCAGGGGGGCTGCCGGCAGGGGGCGGCGCGGTGCCGGGCAGTGCGTGCGGGATGCGGCCACGCTGCACCGCTGGAGGACAGGGACAGGGGAGGAAAGCAGGCCAACGGCAGGTCAGGAGAGGGCAGAGAAGCAGTGGAGCCACAGGGAGAAGAAAGGGGAGACAAGTGTCATCCAACCCGAATCTGACCGCCCTTACTGCTCCTCCACACCCTCACCACTCCCGGCACCTGGAGGCACAGGGGTGGCCGCGAAGCCCCACCCTGCCAATCAGCCAGGACCCCATTTGCCTAACTTGGGATCTCAGAGCTGATGTCACAGCCTGGGAGTGTCCAGCTAGCAACGCTGTCCATCCTCTGTCCGCCCCACAAAACACCACAGGATGTCCCAGAAGCCTCGCCCAAGACAGGAGTTGTGGGTGGGTGAAGGGAAACTGAGGCAGGAGGAGGTTGGCTGCCTGCCAGCCTCGCCCGTGCCAGGGTGGGTGGGTGGAGGGCCAGGATGGGCGGGGTGCCAGCCGGGGCTAATTAAGGAACTGTAAGAAGCTGGTGGGCCCTTTCACTGCCAGGTGAGCACCAGGTCAGCAGAGCATGCGGGTGCCACAGGGGGAAGGGGCTGTGGGGGTGGGGGACCATCCGGGTGACCTCCCGAGCTCAGCAGGGCACAGTGGGCTTGGTGGCAGGGCTCCAGGCACTCCATGGTCCGGGGGCATGCTCTCCTTTCCGGTGTGCTCCCCAGGGTGTAAACCCCAGCCGTGACACAGCCCAGGGCCTTGGGCTGGCCCAGGGCCTCAAACTCACACCATGGGGCCCATATCCCAAGCACAACTCTTGCTCTCCCTGCCCAGGCCTCAGCCACCTGTCTAGTGCTGTGCTCAGTTTCCTCATTTGTAAAACACAGATGATGATAGCAATCATTGAATTAAATGAGAACCATAAAACCTAGGCATTTTTTTAGTTCTGGTTTGGTGTTTTGTTTTTGAGACAGGATTTTGCTACGTATTTCCGCCTGGGTCGGCCTCACTGTGTGGCCCATACTAGCCTGGAGCTACCACCAATCCCCCCCCCCCCCCCCGCCCCAGCCCCTGGAGCGCTAACCCCACATGAGGCTGCCCACAAGCTTAGAGCAGTGCCTGTCGCAGGCGAAGCGCGAGGCGGATGGGCCTTCAAACCAAGAGCTCCTAGTTGAGCACCTACTGCATCCCAGACCCTGCGCTCAGCTCTGCACAGACCAGTGAGTGGGAGAGGCAAATATCCCTGCCCTCAGGGAATGGCCACTCTGGTGAGCACAGCAGGTGGAGTACAAGGCGAGGCGCAAGGGCAGAATGGAGGGCTTCTGTGGGGAGGGGACTGGAGCCTTGTGACATGGTGGGGTGGCCTGCTGACCTCTGCAGCTGCAGTTGGGCAGAGGTGCTGCCTGTGCAAAGGTCATGCGGCTGGATGTGCATGGAGGAGTAGGGATCAGGAAAACTGCCACCGGAGCCTGGAGGTCAGATCCCCAATCTGAGGCCTATCAGGGTTCAGATCAAAGGGGCAGCTGAACAAAGTCCAGGCTAGGTGACTACAGAATCACTCTCAGACGGGCAAGGAGGAAGGCCAAGTGGCCCTCCCAGTGCTCTCAGGCCTGGCGAGAAGCGGGGAGCTCCATTGCTGTGTGGGGTTCACAGTCTGGCAGGTGTGGGGCTGCTGGACACAGTCCAGGTGGGCAGGAAGCCCAGCTCTGGGTGTGAGACCACTGGGTCCCTGGGCTCGGACAGGCGGCCAGCACTAGGCCAGAAGGAAGGTGCATGGCCTTTGCCTCAGTCTGGCTGGGTTCCTGCCTTGGGCAAACAACTCAGGGGAGAGGGTGCAGGCCAGGAAAACTAAACACAGACTCTACTCGTACCCTTACGCACAGAGAGGACAAGGTCACCAGTGTCAGGGCCGGCAGCCAGAGCAGACTGAGGCTGCAGGAAGTCCTGGGTGGCCCCAAAGCGGGTGTCCCTGGCTTCCACATTTGGCCAGCAGGTCATAATTGGATTCCTGCAGCCTGTGCCCAAGGGACCAGATTGGTGCTAATGAGGTTAGCAGGCGCCAGCCAAGTCCCGCCCCCTGGGCCCAGGCCCCGCCCCCTCCCCAGGACTCACCCTCTTTCCGCATGCCCACCCGGAAGCACTTCTTCAGACGGCAGTACTGGCACTGGTTCCGGTGATGCTGGTCTATCTGGCAGTCACGGTTGGACCTAGGGGCACACAGAGGCCAGGGCTCCTTGGGACAGCAGATCTCCAGCGAGGAAAACTGTCCTTGGGAAGCACTGAGAACCAGGAACCAGGGGAGGGGGTGCAGGGGCTCCTCTTGCAGGTCTGCACAGAGGAAATAACAACTGGAATGGGTGTTGATGGATGAAGCGGAGTCAGAGTCGATAAGTGCCCTAGAAAGAGGACTTTGGGACCAGGTTTTGAGGGATGAGTAGGGGTTCCCCCAACCATTTCTGGCACACGATGCAATGAGAACAAATGGCATGAAATGCAAATACCAGAGTACCAATGGTTTCCTTTCATTTGGTAGCAGCCAAGCTAGGAGGTGTAGTCACTGCACAAAGGTTGACTGCGACAGCAAAGAAGGGTCTTGGCCAGGAATCTGGGCTTCAAGAGCCAAGAGACTGCAGGCAAGGCCCAGCGCCAGGTGGGTTACAGGGTCACAGTACTGTGGGCCCAGCACTACTGCCAGCACCAGGGAGGAAGGGAGGACAGGGCACGAGAGAAGGTGGCCTCCCACCAAGCAGGCCCTGAGAGGCCATGACTGTCCGCTCTATCACCACTCTTGCTGAGGACTCTAAAACCTGGGCCACAGCCAAACCAGGAGGGGAAACCATGCCCCAGGGTAGAGAAAATCCTGCAGAACCCCGCCCAGCCTGGCCCTCAGCCCCTACCAGCCTCAGTGTCTCCATCTGCATGGGACACAGAAGGCCGCCTTGTGGGGGTCGTGGGGGGACACTCGGGGCAGCTGGCAGTGTCAGGAGGCCCAGTGCCCCACAGAGCCGCCAGGCTAGGAAGGGCCTCAAGGCAGCGGGAAGTCAGGCAGAACCAGAACAAAGCAGAGGCCTGGGAGGTGGGAGGACCGGGCAGCCGGGTGGAACAGCCAGGCCTGGGACTGTGCAGCCACAGCTCAGGGGATCCTCCAGCCTCTGCCGCCACTCAGCTCCTGTGCATGGGGACAGAGCTGTCCCTCCAGGTACTGGGACATCACTCATGTGAAGGGCAGACTGCTCAACTGCATGGCCCAAGTCAGCCTCCTCCACCACCACCCCATTTTGAGAGAGGATCTTCTGTGTTGCTGAGGCTGATTCCAAATTCCAATTCTAGGGATGCTCCTGCCTCAGCCTCCAGAGCAGCTGGACCACAGGTGTGTGC
Source organism: Ctenomys sociabilis (assembly GCA_004027165.1). Classification (NCBI taxonomy): domain Eukaryota; kingdom Metazoa; phylum Chordata; class Mammalia; order Rodentia; family Ctenomyidae; genus Ctenomys; species Ctenomys sociabilis. Next base: position 11,345 of record PVKA01003494.1, read on the forward strand.
CACTGCAGCTGACTTCCAACCCACTCTGATCACTGCACCACCCTGCTCACACACGCACCTGTAGGGCTCCCTCACCCACCAGGCCCCAAGAGCCTAGGTGAGGCCTGTGCACAAGGTCCCCCTGCTCCTCTCTGAACCTGGGCCCATCCGGGAGCACCTATTGCCCTCCCCTGCCTGGGGCCCTGCTGCAGGGACAGCTCCTTACTCTATCCCTAGAATCAGTACTCACAAGCATGGGCCTCTGGGCCCCCAGACTGGGTCTAGGGCTGCAGTGTCCCTAGGGTGCTGGCCCTCGACCACCCCAGCTGTGCTCACAGCAGTTTGTGAAAAGCCTGCCTGCCCCACAATGCCCTTCTTGGAGCTCCCTGACCCCACTGCCATGGCCCGAGCTCTCCCAGGAGACCCCTCAAAAGCAGCAGCTTATCGAGCACAAGAATGAGGCCAAAGCCAGTTGGCCCAGTTCTTGAAGACATGGGAGTACCTCCATGCTGGGGCGCTGGGGCCCCACAGGTGGCCTCCACCATACAGACCCAAGCTCAGTGGCACCCTTGGCCCCCTCTGCAAAGCACAGTGAGGCAGGGCCCAGCTTTGTGACCTGGGGCAGGTTTGTGGGCAATTCCACACTTCATGTTGGTGCTTCTGGAAATGGGAGTCTGGGGCAGCTCTGTAGAGCTGGCACGGGTCTGGGCCGAAGAGTTGGCACTGTCCCCAGGAAGGGTTCTGGGAAGTCCGACAGGACCCCAACCCCTTTTCTATCCAGGATAAAAGAGCTAGAAAGGCCATCTCCACTGAGGTCTCCAGGCATGGGCCCCCAAGACTCCCAAGAGGAACAGTGCACTCCCCTCCTGTCTCAGAGCTGTCCCGAAGTTTAGACGGCTGTCCCAAACAAGTCTGTGCCCATCGCGGGTGTGGGGGGCGCGGCCAATTCCGGTGGCCCTGACGGCCACCCCCGGGGGAGAGGCATTTCCGGTGACCCAGACCCAGAGTGTCCTCCCAAGGGAAGATTCGATCCCCCATCTACTGTGCCACCTCTCCTTCAGGGCCACCACCCAGGCCACGAGGCTCTGTAGCTGCAGCGGAGCCCGGCGACTTTGGAAGTGATATTTGACCCCAAGGGCGCGCCGTATCGATCCGCGCGGCCTCAGACAATGGCTCGGACGCAGCGGGCCGCACGGGCCAAGTTCCACTCCCGATTCCCGCGGGGCGTCCGGCCGAGGGTCCCCCGACAGGGGCCGAGCACGGTCCCACTCTGACAGCACCCGCCCCTCGGCGCGCGCCAGGACCCCTCCCCGGCAGGAAGCGGCGAGGAGGAGGAGCCAGGCGCGAGCCCCGGGGCCACCTGGAGGGGGGCGCGCAGCGCTGGGCCGGCCGTGTCCCCGCGAGGTTGAGCGCGGAGGTCAGCGCCAGGCCCAAGGTGACCGACCGCGCGCGCAGGCTCACCGGCAGGTGTAGCTGAGGTTGCGGCGGATGCTGCGCTTGAAGAAGCTCTTGCAGCCCTCGCAGGTGAAGACGCCGTAGTGCTTGCCGCTCGACTTGTCCCCGCACACCACGCAGTCCACCTGCAGTCCCGTCCGCTCCTCCTCGCCGGGCTCCGCGTCGCTGGCCGCCCCGGGGGGCGAGGCCGAGTCCTCCTCAGCCGCTCGCGGGTAGCCGCTCGCCTTGTCCACGCCGTTCGCGTCGCCGCCGGGCCCGGCCCAGCCGCCGGTCACCATGGCCATAGCCCCCCGGGCGGGCGGCGGGGCCGGAGCGCCCCCTGCTCGCGCCTCCCTGCGGACGGCTGCCCCGGGGTGCGGGGGACCGTGCGCACGGCGGGGCGGGGGGCGGCACGGCCGCACCCCCGAGAAAAGTTTTGCAGCAACTTCCTGCGGCCGGTCCGCGCGCCGGGCGGAACTGGTCGGGCCGGTTCCAGGCCAACTTTCCCACGCGCGCGGCGGGCCGGCGGGGGGGGTGGGCTAGGGGCGCGGGCCAGGGGCGCCCCGAGGTCGCGCCCCGCCGCCCTGGGACCCCGGCGGGGGCTCGCGAGCCATGACCGGGCTGGCGCTGCGCGTGGGGCGCCCTGGGGCCTGCCGGGCCGCGGCAGGCTCAGTGGGGCGCCATCGGCGCGCGCCCTGCCGGGGGGTGGGGAAAGTTTGGCCGCAAGTTGCGCGGCCGCCCGCGGCGAGGGGGAGGGGCGGCGACGGGTCCCCCGAGCCCCCTGTCCCACCCCACCCTCTCTCGGAGCCGGCAGCGGCCGCCAAGGGCCTGTAGGGCCGCGGCCGGCGCCACTCGAGCTGCGTTCCCCGCACAGCCGGTCTGGGCCTGCGCTCCGGCCGAGCCTCGCCCTCGCCGAGCCTCGCCGCGCCCGCGCCGCCGACCCCGCGCCGGCCTCGCGCTGCGGCCGGTTTGACACCGCGTTCCCTCAGCGGGGCTGGCGGGGGCCGGGGGCGGGGCGGGGGCGCGCGCCGCGGGCTGGGGGCGGGCGCTGGTTGCCCCGGCGACGGCCGCCCTTATAAGGGCATGGGTGGCCGCTCACAGCGCCCGGCGCCCGGGCCGGCGGGAGGGACAGGGCGGAGCGCGGGCCGCGGGCCGCCCCTCCCCCACCGCGCCCCCGCCCCACTCCGGCCTTAACCCCTGCGGGGCTGCGCCGCCCTCTGCCCTCCTCCGGCCTCACCAAGATGTCGCTCCAGGGCCTGCCTCCACCTCCGGCCTCGGCCCGTGCCCTCCTCCGCCCTCCAGGCTCCCCTCCCCCGCCGCATCCCGGAGGAACCCCTGGGGGGGTTGCGGGGACTCGGCGCGGGGCCGTTGCACGGGGTCACGCCCCTGTGCCGCACTCGCTCGGCCTCCCCGCTCCCAGCACGCGGGCTTGTGTCTGCTTCCGCCTCGAAAGTCGCTGCGACCCCCACCCGCTCCGCCTGGCTGAACACCTGGTGCCCCGCTCCTCAGGGGGAAGGGACGCGGGCTCCGGGTTCGGCCGGGCGCGAGGTCAGGGGGCTGCGGGCCTCTGGGGGCGGGGCGCCGCGACCCCAGGCGCTGGGGCGGCGAAGAGCCCCTCTGCCGACCCCCCCCCCCAGTTTCCTTTTCTTTCTGTGGCGCCCAGGGAGGGCCCGGCTGGGCTGCAGATGTCGCTCAGGGCCGCCCAGCTGCCCGGTGCGTCCGCTCCGCTGCCTGCCCCCGCTCGCGCGGCATCTATTAGGCACCCTATGCATGCAGGCCCAGAGCCAGACCTGTTAACGTTTAACCGCGGGAGAGGGCCTGGCTGAGGGCAGCCTTCACCTCCGCCCTGGGCCTGAGCCGCTCCACACCTACTCCTCGAGATCTCCCTACTTGGAGGTTACGCAGCTCCTAAAGGACAACGGTCCGGGTGTAGCCAACCAGACCCACCGTGCCGGGCTCTGCCAGTTTTCGAGAACTCAGAAAAAAAGCAGGCGGGACTCGGGGCGGGCGCGGGCAGAACTTCCCTGAATCTGACCCGGTGGGCACAGAACACTTTGGTTCTGGGGCTTCGTGCAAATGCGGGGTGTTAACTGCTCTTTTGGGATGAAGATAGGCGCTCACTGCTGGGGACGCTAGAGTTGGGGGTCTCAGAGAAGCGATCAAAAAAGAATTTACAAAGAAAGAGAGGAAACTTGGGAGGCTGAGACAGGAGAATTATTGTGAGTTCGAGACCAGCCTGTGCTACAAAGTGAGCTCAAAGCCAGCCTGAACTGCAAAGCGAGACCCTGACTCGGAAGAAAGAAAAGGAGAGAAGGTGACCACCCAGGGAAGGGACTCAAGACAGGCTGGGTGGGAGTAGACAGGAAGGACCCCAAATCCCAGGGGCCGCCCTGCCACCCTGGTAGGCCCCGCCCCCTGACCCTGCCAGTGGCCCCGCGGTGACATCTGACCTTGTGGCGACTGCAAAGTGGGGACAAAGGGGCCGGGGCCCATCTGCCTCGCGACGCCCGTGGGAACTGTCAGACAGTAGCCTAGCGCCTGAGAACCCACCCCGCCCCCAGGTGACCTTGGCTCCCGTGTTGCCCCCCCCCCGGGGGGGGCGGGGTGGTGGCGGGGAAGTCCCCTCCTCCACCCCCTCCCTTCTCCCAAGGGGGTCTTTCTCAGTTTCCTCGCTGTCTTCCGACCTGGGCCAGGTAGCGGACTGGAGGAGATGGTGCCTCGCTCCCTGAGCTGCCTCTAGGACTCGGAGGGCGGGTTCCAGGCCCAGTCTCGGGTTGACTTCTGGCTAGGCCCGTGTCAATGTCCTGGATCTGACAGCTGCTGGCCCACACCTGCCCTGGTGTACCGACCCCAGGCTGGGGCCCAAATCTTGCTAGCCTCAGCTTGAGTTCCAGCTATGGCGGTGGAAGGGACAATTTTTTTTTTTTTTTTTTTTTGTCTTTTTGAGACAGGGTCTCACTATGCAGTTCAGGCTGGCCTTAAGCTCACTTTGTAGCTCAGGCTGGTCTCGAACTCACAACAATCCTCCTGCCTCAGCCTCCCGAGTGCTGGGATTACAGGCATGCGCCACCATGCCCGGCTGGAAGGGACAATTTGCCCCTAATCCAGACCCTCTGTCCGGCCCCGCCTCCAGGGGTGTGGCTTAGTGAAGGACTTGCTTGTGGCTAGCTGCTCCCTGGGCCAAACAGCCCTGACCCCCACGGGAAGAAAGTGAGAAACCCCTGCCGGCTGGGGCTGCAGAGGCTGGGCTGCTAGGGCCAGGCTGCCTCCCACCTCTCAAACTCAGTCCCAAAGCACAAGGTTGTCCAGGTTTATGCCTTTATGGTTGGGGCCTGCCCACCACAACCTCCTTTAGTTCTACTTTTACTTTTCACTGCTGGGGATGGAGTCCAGGGCCTGCACACTTGGGCCTCATCCTTAGCCCTTGTTTGGTTATTTTGAAACAAGGTCTCACAGAATCACTAAACTGCCTAGAATTGACACCTCCCTGCCTCAGCCTCTCTTGAGTACTGGGTTTCAGATTGTGTTCCAGATATTTAGCTCCACCTTTTTTATCTGTTACCAGGGATCGAACTCAGGACCTTGTGCTTTTCCAGGCAGCTTTAGTTTAGCTCCACCTTTAAATGGTGGAGGCCTCAAAGCCATCTCAAACTCTTCCCAAGCACCAGGGTTAACCCATCTTGCACCAGAACTGTCCAGCCCCAGTCTTCCACAGGAACACTGTAAAACCTGACAGCCAAAGCGCAACTCACTGGGAAGAGGGTGGCCAGGGAAGCTGCATCACATCTGCATCAACCGCACCCTGGGCTTCTGGATGCGGACACTTGGAGCCTCAGCCCTGGCTGTGTCGCTCCACCCGGCGGTGGCTTCACAGTCAGGCTGCTCCTGACCTGACCCCTCTCATGAACCAGTTGATCAACTCAGGGCCAAGCAGAGACCCACACAGTCACCCCAGGAGCCTACGGTGCAGAAGGAGCTGAGCAGACAGTGTCACCAGAGGACATTTATGACACCGACTACAGCAGGGTCTCCCCCAACGGGGGCGGTGGGGGGCACGATCGGGGCCTCCCCAGGGCTCGGGCTGCGGCTTCCAGCCTGGCCAGCTCCTCAGCCTGCCAGGCTTCCATCTGTGTCATCTGCTTCTCCAGCTTCCGGCGCTGCTCTTCCTGCTTCTGATGAGCTCCACGGAAGCCTAGCAGCAGGGCACTGTGGGGGTCCATGTCAGGGTTCCCTCTGTCTGTTTCCAAGCTGGATGCCCCAGACCCTAGCACCTCTCAGGAGCCATCAGGGGAGGACAGGGACAGACAGACAGAGAAAACTGGGGCCCGGGAGTACCACCAAGAGAGGGACCCGGCGCACCTGTGAGCTCTACAGAGCTCTTCGCTCAGCTCAACACTCTGGGCCCGGCTGGCACGGCCTCGCTGAACCACCTGCTCCAGCTGTGCCCGGAGGGACCACAGCTGCTCTTGCAGTCTCTGGGTACTGGGTGGGGCAGGGACAAAGACAGGGGTCATGGATCAGACTACCTGCCAGTCTGCTCCCTGCCCTGTAGAGCCCCTCAGACCGCACCCGGCACTAGCACACACCGGCTGAGGGATGCCTCCAGGTCCCGGGCCAGCCGCTCCGGGTCCCATACTCTGCACTGTGGGCCTTCATCCTTGCCACTGGCTGGGCCCTGTAGAAGCAAAGGGTGGGGAGAGACGCACATAAAGCTGGTAGCTGGGGCCGGGGAGATGGCTCAGTGGAATAAGCGCTTCCCTGGCAAGCATAAGGGTCTGAGTTCAATCCCTGGTTCTGCCAAAAAAAAAGGGGTGGTGCACACCTATTATCCCTGGTAGCTGCCACAGTCCTTGTCTTTGGGTCCATAAGGTCACTTCATGCTGGTAACCACTTGCTGCCAAGAAAAATTATTTGGGGGAACTCATCCAAGACAGGCTTCCCTCGGGAGGAGACACTGGCTCAAAATGGCAGAAGGTCAGGATTACTTTATTGATTTATGAGAATTTTGAGACAGGGTCTAATGTGTAGTTCAGGCAGGCCTTAAATTCACTGTCGCCCAAGCTGCCCTTGAACTTGTGATCTTCCTGCCTCAGCCTCCCTAGTGCAGGCATAATAGGTGTGCGCCACCCCTGATCAGGGACTTTAGTACATGAACAAGGAAGTGACCCGTGTTCCTGGCAGGGCTGTGGAAGTGATGAAATGACTCGAAAGCCTCATTGGGCAGTTGGGATGGTCACCCTGGGTTCAGTGCCCTATGCCTGTCAAGAGGAAGGCTGGGACAGGAAGACTGCTGAACACAGGAGTGTAAGGTCCAGCCCTGTGCTGGGGAACAGCAAGACCTGGTTTCAAAAAGGAAGAGAAGCAGAAAACAGGCATGGTGGTGCTCACCAGCACCAGGAAGGGCACGACAGTATTGGAGGTCATGGGTCCAAGAAGCACCTAGGCAGTATTGTCTCAAAATGTAAGAACAAAAAAGACTGGGGCTCTAGCTCTGTGATGTCTGCCTAGCATTCAATTCCCTGACCACCAGGGATGGACGAGGTCCGACAGGGTTAAGAAGAGGGAAGAGAGTACTGAAGGCACTGGAGCCACACTGAAGGAAGCAGGGGCTGAAGCAGGAGAATCTCCTCAGTTCAAGGCCAACCAGCTACGTAATAAGACCTTTTCTCAAAAAAAACAAACCGTGGGCCAGCCAGAGAGCTCGGCAGATTAAAGCACATACAGGGACCAGGTCCAGCCCCCGGCACGCCATTCTGGCTCCATCCCTGGGCGTGTTGAGATGGCTAATGAAACGACACGGTGGCACAGGCCTGTAATCCCAGTGCTCGGAAGGCTGAGAACAGGAGGGTCACTAGGAGTTCGATTTGTGTAGTGAGACCCTGCAGACCCTGTATTAAATACATTTTTTTTTTTTTTTAAATCGACACTGAGGCCTGGGAGATGGACCAGTAGAATAAGCGCTTGCCTGGCAAGCACAAGGGCCTGAGCTCAGTCCATAGTTCTGCCAAAAAAAAAAAGGCAATTAAATCCCTGACTTCCGGCTAGGGGCGGGGCCACTGCGAGTCTCGGCTCCTCCTTAGGCAGCTTCCCAGCACCAGCACCTTCCAAGACCCTGACGCTGTGCCTTCCGTCCTGGGCCCCCTGGAATACTAGGTGAAAACCTGCGGCCACATCAGCCTCTCTCGCTGTGAGGCGCAGGCCCACGTCTTGGCTATGTCTCTGCTGCAAGGAGAGTGACTGCAACAGAGGCTCTCCCTAAAGTGCCCAGGCAGGGCTCCAACCTAGATCCTCCTGCCTCAGCCTCTGAGTAGCTGGAAGATCAGAAGCAGAACCGGAAGCTGAAAGGGTCGCCTCGCTGTCCCTGGGGCTCACCTGAGGGCATGCCTCCTCATCTTCACTGCTGTTGCCCTCGCTGCTGTCCCCATCACCGCTACTGGCCCCGGCCCCGGCCCCGGCCCCGAGCTGCTCCAGCTCCCAGCGCAGCTGGTCCATCAGCAGCAGCAGCGCGGGCGCTTGAGCGCGAAGGGCCGCCTCCCGCAGCTCCAGGCCTCTCTTCTCACGCCGCACGAGCTGCAGCTGCAGCACTAGGTCGCCCAGTGTCTCCTGAAGGCAGGAGACATACAGGAGTCAACTTCTGGGGAAACTGAAACTTTTAAGACCGGGCAAAACTCTAGAGCTGCACTGCCCCTGAATTCACTATGGAGTGCAAACTGGCTTCAAACTCATAGCAATCCTCCTGCCTCGGCCTCCCAAATACTAGCATGACAGGCCTGTGACACCATGCCTGGCTTTGGAAATGTACTTCTTTTGTGGGGTGGGGAGTACAAGAATCAAACTCAGGACCTTGGGCCTGCAAAGCAAGGCGCTGTGCCTCTGTGCTACATCCTGGCCCTGGAGCTACACTATATATATATATATTTTTTTTTTTTGGCCAGAACTGGGGATTGAAAGCCGGGCGTGGTGGCGCATGCCTGTAATCCCAGCACTTGGGAGGCTGAGGCAGGAGGATTGTTGTGAGCTCGAGACCAGCCTGAGCTACAAAGTGAGCTTAAGGCCAGCCTGAACTGCATAGTGAGACCCTGTCTCAAAAAGACAAAAAAAAAAAAAAAAAAAAAAAAAAAAAAAAAAGAACTGGGGATTGTTGTACTTCCTAGGGAAGCCCTTATTCCACTGAGCCATCTCCCAGGACCTGGAACTACACTTCTTAAAGGGCACATACTTTAGACAAGGCCAAGCAGCAGCTCACCAGAAGCTTCTGGAATTTCTCTAACTCCAGAGCTCTTGTGTGTGTGTGTGTGTGTGTGTGTGTGTGTGTGTGTGTATTTCAGAGCTGAGAATAGGACTCAAGATCATGTATGCAGGACACACATTGTACTGCACAGCAACACTATCAGCCCCATTATCTCAGATCCTTCATGCAGTTTCCATCAAGCAACTGAACCCATAGAGCAAACTCCTAGGCATCCCTCAAAACCTCAACTGAAGGGGCTGGGGAGATGGCTCAGTGGAATAAGTGCTTCCATGGCAAATGCAAGGTCCTGAGTTCAATGCCCGGTTCTGAAAAAAAAAAAAAAAAAAAAAAAAAAAAACCTCAACTAAAACCCCTTGCTTGTGGTCCCCCAACGACATCCCTGTGAGCCTTAGCAAAGGGTTCTGTCCCTCCAACAAACAATGGCATGGCCATGGCCATGACCTGAGCTTCATATACCCGTGTGACCACCAGGTCCTGCTGGATCTGTGGCTTCTCCAGCTGGGGCAAGGCTGGACCAGGCTGGGCCTCCAAAATGGCCTGCCCCAGAGCTTCTGCACGGGCCACTGTGGGCCTGGGTACCACGGTGGAATCCGGCTCTGGGGGAAACTTCACCAGGGCACGGTGCTCCCGGAGATGCTGGACATAATCACGGAGCTGGGCAGCCACTTCCTGAGGCGTGGCCACTGCCAGGCTGCTGCCCTCTGGGCTATGGGAGGAAGGAGGGGCTGTGTGAGTGCTGTGAGTCGGTGGGGCTGACTTCCGGATGGCCCTGGTCCCATAATCTCCAGCTGGCTGGCTGTGAGAGACCCTGCGTCACACTTAGGCAGGAGGGCTGGCACCATCATCCCAGCCTAGAGGGCACCAGGCTCACACCCACATTCTGGACACCATCACGTTGGCCCAAGGACAGAACACTGGATGCTGTCACCTGGCCCAGCGGGTACTGTTCTTGCTAACCAAATGGCACACAGAATCACTAACTGAAGACCAGTGTCATAGGCAAGTCACAAGCTTGTGGGCCGCATTCACGCCCATGGCGGGCACCATCGTGCCAGCCTGACCGCACTACGCTTGTGCCCCAGTGGAAGATGCTGACCTGTCAGGCTCACTTGAGCAGGGCTCATGCTGCCACAGGGGCACCTTGATGCACGTGCCAACCCCCCAGCACCTCATCCCCACTGCCAACCTCAAGGTGCCAGTCCTGAGCAGTGGGCGCCAGCATCCACCTTCGCACCCACCCCTGCAGGCCGCCTGACCTCAGCCAGCTGGCCCGGACAATTCAGGGCCACTTCCTGAGGGCAGCAGCCAAGGCCCTGCCCATGGGGACTGTGGGATGCCCTTGCCCTTACCTGGGCTGCAGAGCCCCTCTGTACCCCGTAGCCTGTCCAAGTGCCAGCAGCCTTTGTGCCTCTTCCTGGGCCCCTTGCAGGTCACCCCTGGGGGTTGTGGCACTGGCCTCCAGCAGGGCAAGCAGGGCACTGTAGGCTGCCTCGCAGTCCTCGCTGGGGGACACGGGCCTCAGTGCTGGGTGGTGCCACCCAGCCAAGTGGCCCTGCCCCATGCCCAAGCCCGCACCGCCCACCTGAACTGCAGTGCCAGGCTCAGCGCCGTGGCCTCAGCCTCCCGCTGGCTCAGCTTTATGCTCAGCCCCTCACAGCGGCCCTTGGCACCCTGCAGTGCAGCTAGCAGCAAGCGGTTGAAGCCCTTTAGTTTCTCCATGCTCCTGTGGGGACAAAGCAGTGGGGTCACCACTCAGACCTACATCCCTCCCAGCTCCCACTCTCGCTGGGCCGCACCCTCGGAGCTGCTCCTCCTGCCCCTCCAGGACTCGGGAGTCGGGGCCCCAGGCCTGCAGGCGTGGGCTGAGGGGCTGGGCGCTGGGGCTGCAGTGCGGGCGCTGGAGCAGGGGCTGTGCCAGGGATGGGTCCTGCAGGAAGAGGAGGATTCACCAGGATTCTCAGCCCCAGTCCCCACTGAAGTTGGGGCCTGCTATACTTTGTGTTTGTTTGGGTTAGTGTTTGGGATTGAACCCAGGGCCTTTGTATATTTTTATTTTGAGACAGTTTTACTAAAATGCTAAGATGCCCAGGCTAAAACTTGTGATGCTCCTGCTTCAGTCTTCCAGAGAGCTGGGATGACAGCTGTGTGCTTCTGTGCCTGGGTCTCTAGCTGTTAAAATAACTCCAGCAAGTAGAGCGGCTGGTGCACTCCTGCCATCCCAGCACTCAGGGACTGAGGCAGGAGAGGTGCTGTGAGCTAGAGACCAGCCTAGGCTGCACCAGCAATCTCAGGGCCAGGGTCGTGCTACATAGCTCAGGCACTGGCCTCAAACTCACAGTGATCCTCCTGCCTCAGCCTCCTGAGTGCTGGGATCCTAGGTATGTGCCAGCATACCTGGCTTGTTCTTTTGAAATTTTATTTTGAGGGTCTTTGTTAAATTGCCCAGGTCAGGGTGCCAGGGAGATAACTCAGTGGCATAAGTGCCTGCCTGGCAAGCATAAAGTCCCAAGTTTGATCCGTAGTACTGCAAAATAAATAAATTTAATTTTTTAAAAATTGAGCAGGATAGAGCCACACTTAGGACTCTCCTGCCTCAGCTTCCAGAGAAGCTGGGCTGACAGGCACGTACCACATCACCCAGCTGAGTTTGGGCTTTCTCCAACCACACAAGCTACTGGGTCTCAGAAGCGGGAAGTGAGCCCCCGCTGCCTACAGGCGAAGGCCACAGGAACCAGGCTTGGCACTCGTCATACTTACCCGCACGGCCCAGGGCTCCCCATCAGCCCCATTGTCCACATCGCTGCTGATGTCCACATGGCTTTGGGAGGGAGGTGGGGTGGACTGCAGCCTCCACAGGGAGCCTTGCAGCTCCTGGACCTGCAGCAGGACAACGAACAGGCCTTCAGAAGGTGCGCTGCCTCTGTGGCATGGGAGGTGCCTGCTGGAAGGCCAGAGCCTGGCTCGCAGTTTCCCCCTTCCCTGGCCTCCACGACTGCAGCCTTGTCTTTCCTAGCAGGAAAGTGAGTCCCCTCTGGAGGAAAATAATCCATTTTTTTCTGTGCTTTTTTTTTTTTTTTTTTTTTTTTTTTTTTTTTTTTTTTTTTGTCTGTTTGAGACAGGGCTTCACTATACAGCTCCCACTGGCCTTGAGCTCACTCTGTAGCCTATGCTGGTCTCGAACTCACAACCCTCCTGCCTCAGCCTCATGAGTGCTGGGATAGCAGACGTGTGCTACCATGCCTGACAAATCATGTTTTTTAAAAAATTCCATGCCATGATTTTTGCTTGCTAAACCTGTGCCCTGTGGCAGGCAGGTGGCGCACACCTGTCAGCCCAGTACTCTTGGAGGCTGAGGTAAGAGAAGAGAATCTCTGGTTCCATCCAGCTTGGGCTCAGGCTCGTTGATCAATCTGGTGAGGGACCGGCCTGGGCAGGCGGGCTCACCTCGTGCCTCACTGCATTGCTCTCAGCCCGCAGCTGTGCCAGCTCGTTCTCCCGCGTGTCCAGGGCCAGCCGCAGCCAGGCGTTCTTCTCAGCCATGCGAGTCACCTCCTGCTGGGGCCCCAGGGTCCCCTCTGCCCTGCCCACTGCCTCCCCAGACCTAGGGCTGCTCAGAGGCTGCAGGCGCCAGGCAGCAGCCGTGGCTTCCAGGGAGGCTAGGGCGCGCTGCAGGGTCTGGAACACATCAGGGTCTCCAAGGTCCCTACACCCATGAGTGACAGCAGCCTTGCCCTGTGGGGCTGCCTGCCCCTGGCCCTGGCACGCCTCCTCTGCGAGCAGCTGGGTGTCTTCTGGGGCAGGGGTCCTCGGCCTGTTCCTGTCCTCCTCAGCCTCTTCGCCAGCCCTGTGCAAGCCAAGCAGGAGCTGAGCCATCAAAGTACGCAGGGACTTGGGGATTTAGGGTCCTGGGCCTGTGGCCCAGGGTGGCAGCGGGAGGCTGTGCATGCAGGAAACAGGCTGGGCCACAGTCCAGGAGGAAACCGGCAGTGACACAGGCCTGAAGATCTTGAGGACCCTAGTTCTAAACTTCAGAATTTAGCAAGACCCTATCTTGAGAAATGAAAAAGGTTGGGATGCAGCTTGATGAGAAGGACCTGGATTCAGTCCCCATGAGTAGAAAAAGAAACCAGGAGAAAGGAAGAAAGGGAGAGAAGCAAAGAGAGAGAGAAGAAGGAAACACTTGGAATTTTTTAATTTTTATTTATTTTTGTGGTACCGGGGCTTGAACTCAGGACCTTGCACTTGCCAGTAAAGTGCTTATTCTACTGAGCTATCTCCTTAGCCCAACACTTGGACTTTGTAAGGTAAAGAAAGATACCAAGGGCCAGGCCTGCTGGCACCTGCGGGTCACCCTAGTACTCTGAGAAGCTGAAGTAGGAGAGTTCGAAGTTTGGGCAACTTAGTGACTTAGTGAGACCCCCATCTTAAAATAAAAACTAAAAACAGAGGTGGAAAGAAAGGTACCTACGTGGAAGGTGCAGTCCAGGCAGAGACCATTGTGCCCTGCAGGCTACACAGGGGAGGGACCTGGGGCAGGCTGAGGTGGGTGGCAGCGTGCCTAGGAGGAGCGTGGGCTGGTGTGAAGGGCAGAGCAGAGGCACGGATCAGGGCCCTTACCTGCTCGCTGGGTCTCGGCTGCTGGCCTCCACCACAGGGCCCAGCCATGGTGGCTCTGAGCTCCCTGGTGTTGGCACAGGGTGGGGCCTGGAGCTCCCACAGGCCACCTCGCCCTCCTCAGAACTCTCGGCTACCGGGTCCAGTTCACCCTGTGACGGACCCGGGCAGCTCTGAGCGCAGCAGGCCAGGGGCCGTGGGCTAGGCATATCACTGAGAGGGGCACTTACGGGTGGGGCTTGCCTCCCTCGCCGGCTCCGGGGCCGAGTGGCCCTCGCACTCATTGCTGTGGAAATCTGTGCCCAGACTTTTCCTGGCTTGCAGCCCCTAAAGGCATGGCCTGCTGTCAGCTCTTGTTTGTGTTGTCCCAGGCAAAGGACAGCCTTAGTCTCCCTTTTGGGCAAGGGGGCACTGACTCTTGCTGTGGAAGGGATCTGCCACGACCGCGGTGGATGTGGCGAATTTGTATACCTCCTCCGATGGGCAGATCGCTTCCCACCAAGTCTGCCCTTCTCCTCTGCCTCCCTGACTTCTAATCTCCCTTTGGCCTCACCCCAAGCCTGGGGTTGGGACCCTGAGAGCCCCTCTTAACCCCAGGAGCTCCCCCTGGGGCCACCGTTCAGCGCTTTGTACCTCTTTGTTCCTTGGGGGACTTGTGGTCAAGGTCTGAGCTTCCAGGTCACTGTCTGCTGCCCATTTGGTCCTGGGCTGCCAGGGCTGGCCAGGGAGGGGCCAGGAAACAGGAAGCCCCCTGCCAGGCCATGTGACTGCTCATTGGCTTCCTCCTCCTGGACAGCATTTCCTTCCCAACTGCTGCTGCTGAGTCCGCCCCCTGGGATTTACTTCCCAAGCGCCCTCTTTCCCCATGGCTGATAATCCAGGAACCCCACATAGCTTTGATGTGGGGTTGCCACTCCCCTGCAGTTCAGTCATGGACAGGTCCACAGTCCTCTTTGGGCCTCACTTTCCTAAGCTGTATAGAGTTTTTTGGTTTGTTTGTTTGTTTGTTTTGGTTTTTTCTTTTCTTTTCCTAGGGATCAACCTTGCGGTTGCCATCCCAGCCTGGCATTCAAGGCCCTGTTGCCCATGTCAGGCCATGGGCATCCCCTCAGGAGGAGAAAAGCTTCTCTTGCACTCAGCTCCGAGGCTTTGACCCTGGCCTGGATTGCACTTCCTGTCCTTCTACACTTGGCTTAACTGTGTAGAGCCTGGAGCCTGAGCTGTGCAGAGCCTGGAGCCTGAGCTTCGGCTCCTGCATTCCCAGGAGGTAAGCCCAGGTGGTGGGAGAGAAGCTGGAGTATCTAGGGAGAAGAGCCTGACCACCCATGAACCTGGTAGTAGGCCCAGGCCGCTCCAGAGCTTGCCCAAGGCTGGAGAAATTGCCCAGGCCCTTGCTTCCCCCAATGGCTTCCCGACTGTTTTCATGAGAGTCTTCACCACTTCACACTTCGCAGTCCCTTTTGGCTGAGGCAGGCAGGCTTCCTTGACCCTTTTACAAATAAAATAAGGTTCAAGCCAGGTGTGGTGGTGTGTGGCTGTCATCTTGTCATCTTAGCACTCTGGGAGGCTGAGGCAGGAGAAAGACAAAGCCTAGCTCAATCTGGGAATGTAGCAACTTAGCGAGATCCTATCTTAAAATTAAACACACACACACACACACACACACACACACACACACACACATTCCTAGTACAAAAAAATAAAGATCAGTGTGTTTTTTTCCCAATGTGGAAAGAACCCAGGGAGCCTAGCCAAGCTCTCCACCACCAAGTAGCATCCTAGACCAGGTATAGTTTTTTTTGTTTGTTTAGTTTTTTTTGTACTTTAGGGAAGGGTCTACAGGGTGTTAAATCACACTACTAGATTGGATTAGTACTGATCTGCCTATTTGCAGTCTCCCAAGAGCTGAGATTACAGGCTACAGGCTCGTGCCACCACTCCCAGTCTCAATAGTGGTTTTTTTTTTTTTTTTTTTTTTTTTTTTGGCAGAACCGGGGATCAAACTCAGACCCTTTCGTTTGCCAGGGAAGCACTTATTCTACTGGGCCATCTCCCCAGCCCCTTCAACAGTGGTTTTTTTTGAGGCACGCTAATAGGTAAAACACGGGCAAAATTAAGCAACTGGGAGGAGTCCTGGGTCGGGCCACGCCCACTTCTTTTAGAAGGACCCGCGCCGCCAGACGATCCCTTGGCTACGTCAGTCAGTGCTGCCTCTACGCCTAACTCCCGCCCTATTCAGTCTCCCTAGGTTTATCACATTGCAAAGTAGGTCTTCTGCAACTATGCCTCGTGTCAGCCTATCACAGTAGAACTGACCAGTGTAGTCTGATTGGGCCAGAAACAAGCAAGCTCCGCCCAACCTGATTTTAGCCAATACTATTTCACAACTCTTAGTACAGCCTATCAAATTACAGGTACCGCCCCATTCGTCCTCAGGCTCTTGCATCGAGTTATAAGCCTCACCTTCGTGGCACAGTTCCAGCCTGTCAAGTTCCAAGGCCTCCCTGGCCTCCTTGAGGTCTCTCTACAAGGCCAGATATCCGCTGAACTACATTTCCCTGGAGGCGCCGCGGCCACGCCTAACAACTTCCGGTTGGGAAGATGGCGGCTTCCTAGGGATTTGAGGGTTTCCCTGAGGGAAAGCTACGGTGCGGTGAGTGGACAATGGGTGGTGACAATGCGTGCCACAGGGTCCAAGCCGGGCTAGCTTCCCTGGCCCCAGAGCCCCGGCCCCTTGGCTTCCCTGAGGCTGCCTCCTTCTCGCTTTCTCCCGGGACCTGGCCTCCGACCTTCCTGCTGCAGCTGCAGTTTTGTGTCCCGCGGAGATGGGGTAGGGGCGCAGGGCAGTGAGTTCCAACTGCTCCCTTGGCGCCCTATGTCTCCCCAGGGGCCTGCAGCGCTCAGATCCGTGCCCTGGCGTCGTTCAGACGCCCTTGGGCAGCCCAGCACCCGCGGGAAGACTCAGGGCCCCCTTCTCCTTATTCACCCAGACCGTGCCAGTGTCAGGTATCAAAAAAAATCCAGTTCAGAGCGCCGCCAGCCCGACCGGAAGTTAGTGGCATATAGTAGCGTGTGCGGGTACGGCGGGATCCGGGTGCTCAGAAGTCTTATCTGCCGTCTTCTGAGTGGGCATCACTTCGGGACCTCAGGCAGGCGTTAGTGGCTCAGCAGCTCTCGGCTTGTATCTTCCCGGGTGTCTAATGGGAGTCTCCTCCTTAAAGTCTCTGCGGGAAGTCCCGGTTCTGCTGCCGGCTGCTTAGCAGGGTGCTGGGCCGAGTCATTCACAGGGGGCTGAGAGCTTGGACGCGCTCATTGCTGGGTGACAGGGAGAGGCAGGGTGAGCCCTGCGGCAGAAGTGGGAGCTGACCTCGGGTCAGATCGATGCAAGCTAAGTCCTGAGAGGACAGACCTATCCCACATTCCTTCTTTGGAACCAAGTGTCCCTAAAACCTCTAAGGGGAGGATCCTGGCTTCCCCCGCCCCTGCTCCATCCAGCCACACGGGCACCATGGAAGTAGCCGAACCCGGAAGCCCTACTGAGGAAGAAGAGGAGGAGGAGGAGGAGGAGGAAGAGGAGGAGGAGCCATCTGCTGAGCCTCGGCCCCGAACGCGGTCCAATCCCGAGGGTGCCGAGGACCGGGCACTGGGGGCACAGGCCAGTGTGGGCAGCCGAAGTGAAGGGGAGGGGGAGGCGGCCAGTGTGGACAATGGGACCCCCAACCCTTCAGGAGCCGGCCCCAAGCCCTGGCAGGTGCCACCGACAGCTCTTGAGGTCCAGATTCGAACACCGAGGGTCAACTGTCCAGAAAAGGTGGTAAGTAGAGGACTTGGCCTGGTCCTCTGAGATGCCAGCCCAGGCCGTTTTATTTTTCATTTTGAGACAGGGTCTTGCTGAGGTGTTCAGGTAGGACTCTTAGCTTGTCATTTGCCTCAGCCTTCTGGAACACTTGTCTGACAGGCGTGTGCCACCATGCGTGGTTCGGGAGCTGTCTTTGGAGGCCACAATACAGCCTACAGTGTCTTCCTGGCTGGGTTTCTGTGTCACTCAGCTAATGGCTTCTTTATTCTCTCAGTTCTTGGACTCTAGCCCAGTTTTCTTACCCTGAGCTTGCACCATGCATGGCGTGGCTTGGAATTAGGGGTCACTGCCCCCCTTTGGGGACAGGGCTTCAAGAGATGATGGGTGGAGCAATGCAGGGCCTAGCAAGTGTCTAGTGCCCTTGACCTCGCCCTGGCTTCCTTGCAGATCATCTGCCTGGATCTGTCTGAGGAGATGTCCCTGCCAAAGCTGGAGTCATTCAATGGGTGAGGAAAGGGTGGGGGCTTGACACGTGGCCACAGAAGGAAGAGACTGGTTCAGTGTGGCCTTAGGGTGGTAAAAGGGCCAGGGTCAGCCCTGCCTTGGGCAGAGCCCTGGGCGCCAGCAACTGGGTCCCTGTGCAGGCAGAAAGCAGCCCTGGACGCATCCCTAGGGGCTTCTGGGAGTTGCAAAGGATAGGGGCTGGGAGTAGGTATGTGCCTGAAGGCCCTGCTGCTCTCCAGGCTGAGGCAGGAGGACTTCTTGAGCCTAGGTGTTCAGTGTTAGCTTGGGCAACCAAAGGGGATCCTGGCTGTGGCTCCCTTCACTGAAACCCCTGAGCCCCCACGGAGAATGGCAAGTCTAGTGAGGTCTCCCTGGGGACTGTGAGCTCCAAATGGCTTCAGGGCCCCTCTGGAAAGGGTGTGAACTCAGAGGTCCACAGGGCCAGCTCTGGGGGCACCTCCTTGTGCCCACCTGGTGACAGCTCCAGGGCTGGAGCCAGCAAGGGCTACTTCACCCTGCCCTGTGCCTTCCCAGCTCTAAAACCAATGCCCTCAACGTCTCCCAGAAGATGATTGAGATGTTTGTGAGGACGAAGCACAAGATTGACAAGAGCCACGAGTTCGCGCTGGTGGTGGTGAATGACGATACCGCCTGGGTAGGCCAGGATGGGGACTGAGGGCTGGGGTGGCTGGGGCGCCAAGCCTCCACTGAGGCTGTGCGTCCCACAGCTGTCTGGCCTGACCTCTGACCCGCGTGAGCTGTGCAGCTGCCTGTACGACCTGGAGACAGCCTCTTGCTCCACATTCAGTATCCTACTATCAGTGTGCGCTGGGACCTGGCTCCCTATAACTCTGAGCTGGGGCCGGGGAGATGGTTCAGTGGAATAAGTGCTTCCCTGGCAAGCACAAGACTCTGAGTTCAATCCCCAGTTCCAGTTCCACCAAAAAAAAAAAAAAAAGCTGTAACTCCAAGCTGGCGGTACAGCCACCCAGGCTTGGCTGTGGCAGGTTGGGGCCAGTTACCCACCTGTGCCCTGGCTGCACAAAGCTGCCAAAATCACAGGGTTGGGTAGCCCACACCTGTTTTGCCAGCACTCTGGGAGGCTGAGGCTGGAGGGTCCCAAGTTCCAACATGCCTGGGTTTGGAGAAATTCTGTTGAAAAGTGAAGGGCATTGTCTCAGCTCCTGGTATAAATCAAAAAGGTGCAGGTGTGGCCCAGACTTACATGGTGACTGAATCCTATGAATTTTAGAAACAGTGGTGTGTGGTATGGAGGGACAGCAGATGCCCATGGGTTTGGTGTTAGAGACAGCCCATCCGTGACAGAGGGGAGACGTCTTCAGGGATTCTGGAGCTGGCACCTGGGTTGTGACCAGTGCTGGGAGGGAACCTTCTGGGGAGACCAGGACGCCTGGAAGGTCAGAGACACCTGGGCTTCCAGCTGTAGTCAGATGCCCACCTTCCTCTGTCTGTGGTCCTCACTCCAGCGTTTTCCTTAGCACCCTCCTCCCAGACCTGGAAGGGCTCTTCAACCTCATGTGAGTGGTCCAGCAGTGAAGAGCGTGGTGGGGTACCCATCCCAGGTGCTCGCCTGCCAAACGCTTGGCCCTGGGGTCTGCAAGTCAACATCTAGAGAAAGCAAAGGGCAGAGAGCTTTCCCCAGGGGAGAACTCCAGACAGGAGACAATCATGTCAGATCCCGGGGCCCCTTCACCTGCCTGCCACATGTTTATCATCTGTAAGACATTTGCTGCAGAGACACCATCTGGGTGTCCCTCCACAGTTGTGACTGTCCCATGGCTTCTGTGCTGGCTGAGTTGCAAACCCTGTAGAGGACCTTGTGTTGCCTGCCATCAGAGCCCTCAAGAGGCTGAGGCAGGAGGGTACACAGTTCCAGCCCAGACTGAGCAGTATAGTGACTTTGTGAGACTGTGGCAAAATAAAAACAAACCCATTGAATTGGGGCTGTAGCTTAGGGTGAAGGCCCTAGTTCCATCCCAGAACCACAAAGCAAGATCCTGTGCAATGGATCTGCGGGACTGGCGTGGGCCAGGCACTTCGAACTGTCCCTGGAGGTGTTGGGTGGGTGCCAGGCACAGGTGGGCAGCGGGAGGGCAGGGCCAGTCCCCACACACTGAGCCCCCCGCCCGCAGCCAGCAGAAGACAGAGCTGCCTGCGACGGAGAGCGTGCAGACCATCCCCCCACCTTACGTGGTGCGAGCCGTCTTGGTGCACAGCCGGCTACCGCGCCCGCCGCAGCTGGCACTGTCAGAACCCGTGAAGGTGGGCGGGGCCTCCCTGGAGCAGGGGTGGGCCTGGGTCGCGAGGCCCAGCTGACGCCCTCTCCTTTACAGAAGATGTTCCAGTGCCCCTATTTCTTCTTTGATGTTGTTTATATTCACAATGGCACCGAAGAGAAGGAGGAGCAGCTGAACTGGCAGGTGAGAGGCAGGCAGGTGCTGCTTGCCCAGGGACTCCACCCTGGAGGCTTGGTTATTCAGTCAGTCAACAACCATTCCTCATGCGCTGTGAGCTGATAGCAGCAACGCAGGAGGCACCATGGGGACAGTGGCTTGAAGAGCATGTCAGGCCCTGCGCCCATCCCGTGTCCCTGCCTTAGCCCTGGCCCACAGCATGCTTCCTTCCCCCTCCTGAGGCTGAGCGCTGGCCACATCCTGGCCATGACCATGCAGGTGGGCCGCTTCTGTATCTGTATGAACATGATGAGTTGAGACCATCTCCTACTCATACCTCAGTACTCCAGTTAAGAGAACCTCCTTCAGTGCCTTCATTCATACTCAGAAAATATCATGGGGCTGGAGATGTATCTGTCTCTGTCTTTTCTGAGGGTGCAGGGGCTGTTAGAGGGCCAGTACAGAGACCTGTAGGGATCGCTAATGCCAAGTGTGCATCAAGATTCCTGAGCATACGTATTTTCTGCTTAGCAAACTTCTCTTTATCCTTCAGAACCCATCCAAGATAGCCCTTTGGGACAGGGAGGGCCTGTGCTGGGTAAGGACAAACTGAGCAGCCACTTACTCCCCAGGACATGTTCGCCTTCATGGGCAGCCTGGATGCCAAGGGCACCAGCTACAAGTACGAGGTGCCCCTCACCGGGCCGGCGCTAGAGTTGCACAACTGCATGGCCAAGCTGTTGGCCCACCCGCTGCAGCGTCCCTGTCAAAGCCACGCGTCCTATAGCCTGCTGGAGGAGGACGAGGAGGCTGCCGAGGTTGAGGCCACCGTGTGAAGCATTTGTGGGCCGCAGCCTCTGTGGTGGAACCAAGGCCCCTCCGTGGCACCTGGAGTGCTGGTTCTCTGCATTCTGTGGGGGACCAAGCAGTTCCCGTTGTGCCCCAGGACCTGAAGGCTCTTGCCAGAAATCCTGGGCCTGACGGGTCCTGGAGCACCTGGGTGTGCACCCTACGTGTTCACTGGCCCACACCCACGCCTAGTTTGTCAATTGTCATTCTTGTTGTTTGTGATTTTTGGCATCAAAATAAAATCTGACATACATGAAATGTAAAAAAAAACCTGACAGATACTAACCCAGGATTGGTACAAGTGACAGGAAAGGTAGCCCGGGCAGAGGAGGGTGAGTGGCTTCTGCTGGCCAACCGCAGCTGCAAGCAGAGCTGTGTCTAGGTGCCCAGGGCAAGGCCACTTGGGAACCCTGCCAGCCCTCCCCTCTGCAGGGGGTGTGGCCCACCCCACTGCAGCCTAAGCACCTAAATGCGATTGGATTTTCTGGTCATGTGGCTGTCAACCAACCACAGTTCCTGGGCTACTCTGATTGGTCGGACCTGGGGCCTTTCCTTCCCCAGTTGACGTCTGAAAACACCCTGGGAACCCAGGACACCTTCCATGCAAAGGGTCTTCCCTGACCGTAGGTCTCGAGTTCTCCAGCGAAATGAGCTCAGTTCATGCAGAACAGTTTTTTTAAATGTTCAGGGTCTCACTACACAGATCGTACTTGTTTAGTGATCCTCCTGTTTTCAGCCTCCCAAGTGCTGGGATTACAGGCGCGCACCACCACACCCAGCCTCAGTTGCCATCTCAGCATGCCCTGGGATCTAGGCCGGCACACCAGGGGTTGAACCCCGATCGTTGCGTCTGTCTAAGCAGGTGCTTTAATCTGCTGAGCTATTTGGCCGGCCCAAAACTCAATTTTATTACTGAGGATCCACGTTCTTCTCGTGGCACAGGCAGAGCTCCTACTGCGCGTCGCCTCGTATGCCTGACCCCATGGTCAGATTGACACTCCGGGTTTGCAGATGACAATTTAAAGACGTCAAGTCTGACAGGGCAAAAGAAGGCGTTGCTGCACTGGAGACGGGACGCAAGACTTCCAAAAGTGGGGGCTGGAGCTGGGCGCAGCGCCATGCCTGTTATCTCAGCCTTCCAGAAGGCTGAGGCGGGAAAGTCCAAAAGTTCGAGCCCATCCTGGGCAACGTAAGGGTCTGAATGCGCTAAGGTGGAGGGGAGGGGTCACTGCGGCGCACGGTCCCGGCCGACGGGAGTCCTCTGGGTCTACCGCTCTGGCTCCTCCCTGTCTCGAGGGAGCGTTCCTAGCCCCAATTTAGGGACTAGATAATGGCACACCCTTTGCCTCCCCGAGCCCAGCCCCTTATCGGACGGACCAGGCCCTGCCTGCCCGCCGCCAGGGGTGTCCGGGCTCCCGTGGGTACCAAGCCCCAAACGTGATGGGGACGCCGCTGGGTTGTAGGCTGGTGCCTTCGGGGACCCTACGCTCCGTCGCCAGGGTGAGACCTGGGCTGGGGGGCGGGGTGGCGCGTGCGCACTCGGTCAGCGCGGGAAGTTGGAAAGAGGCAGCCTGGCGCCCCGACAGGGGTACGGGCGCAGCGGCTGAGGAAATGGGCGTCGCGGCCGCCGGGGACACGGATATGCCGGTCCGCCTGGCCTGGCGGCTGCGGGCAGCACTGGTCCAGGAGGAGCCGAGGTGGGCTGGGGTCCGGCCCAGGCCAGATCTGTCCTTATCCCTGTCCCGGTACTCCCATCCTTGTTCCGGGTCCCCGGATCCCTGCCCTGTGTTCCCTGACCCCTGCCCTGGTCCCCCTAACCCTGTCCTGTGTTCCCTGACCCCTGTTTCCCTGCAGGGCAGTGGAGGCGCTGCTCACTTGCGGGGCTGATCCGAACCTGGTGCTGGAGGATGGCGCTGCCCCCCTGCACCTGGCGGCTCGGGCGCGGGGCCGGCTCGGGCTGTGCTGCCTCGGGGCGCTGCTGCGGCGCGGCGGGGACCCCAATGCCCGGTGAGAGGAGCCGCCAGAGGCTCGGGCAGGGGCAGCGGGAGTGCAGGGGCTGCGGTTCCGTCTGGAGGCCAGGTCCTGGGCACGGATGGGAACGGAGGCCCTGCTCATGGTGACCCCAGCCCCGTCTCAGCTCGGCAGAGGCACTGACGCCGCTGCACGTAGCTGCCGCCTGGGGCTGTCGCCGGGGCCTGGAGTTGCTGCTGAGCCACGGGGCGGATCCTGCGCTACGAGACCAGGTGGGGACCCCTGAGGGCGGGGCGGGGTGGGGACCGCCGCGGGGCCAGGACCAACGTCCTCTGCTGACCGCACCCGCAGGACGGGCTCCGGCCGCTGGACTTCGCGGAGCAGCAGGGACACGGGGATTGCGCGCGCATACTGCGGGGCCTGCGCTCGCCAGGCTGCCCAACATCAGCGACTGCGACGGGGACCCGCGGTGAGGGGCCTGTGGCTTTGAGACTCTACTCAGTTTGCTTTCTTTTCTTCTATCCGCTTTCTTGCTTTCCTTTATACTAGGGATGAAACCCAGCGCCTTCTCGAAGCATCCCCAGTCCCTTTTGGTGATATATATTGATTCGCTAATTAGCTAAGTGGTGTGGCACGCCTTGAATTTAGGATCCTCCGGCCTCTGCCTCCCCATGCTGGGATTACAGACCTGCTCCGCTAAACCCTGCTGGGATGATCTTGGCTCCAAAGTCCCTGGCTGCCTCGCTCCCTGCCGCACCTGTCTCAGGGTCTGACTAGGTTCCAAGTCTGTGCCCCCTTCCCCTCTGACCTCTTCAGGAGACATCCTCGCATCCCCCAAGGCGATTCTGCAGCCCGCACTCTGTCAAGTCCAGTCCGAGTGTGGGGACATGGGTCTGAGCCCCAGCTCGGAGGCCGTCAGTTCCCCGGAGGCTGAGGTTGAAGATGGGGACTCTGGTCACATACTCGGAGACGGGGACCGCAGCTCAGATGAGGCTTCCTTTGTCACCGCGGTGGAGGTTTCTCGCCCAGAGGACCCAGGCCCAGAAAGAAATGCTGTTGGGGCAGGGTCGTTGTCCCAGGCAGAACTCGGACCCCTACAGGCAGCCCGGAAGCCCACAGGCTGCCCAGGGCCCTCGGGCCCAGAGGCCAAGCTCTGCGCCCAGCTGTGGGCCATGGCTCTGTCCCC
This sequence comes from Ctenomys sociabilis, assembly GCA_004027165.1. NCBI lineage: Eukaryota > Metazoa > Chordata > Mammalia > Rodentia > Ctenomyidae > Ctenomys > Ctenomys sociabilis. The sequence continues at coordinate 35,347 of PVKA01003494.1, forward strand.
GCCTCGGGCCACTTTCTTCCCACCCCTCATAGACCCAGGTGCAGCCCACAGCTCCGAAGCCCACAGCTTTTCACAGGAGCCCAGCCTCTGCCCCATGGCCGATGAGCAGCTGCCCCTTGGCGGTGACACAGCCACCCTCTGGCTGACAGAAGATGAGGCCAGCACCACGGAGGAAAGCAACCTTGTCCCCGCCTGCACGGTTGGGCCAGTCCCCACCACTCCAGACCCAGCCACACCAGGCCCCGCCACTCCCAGCCTACAGCTGCTGTGCAGGTTCCCAGCTCTCCACCGCTGCACTGCCTCTCCTTTCAGCTGCCAGCCATTGTATGGCCTCCCACAACTGGAAGAGGCCTGGGCTGGGCCTGGTGAGTCAACTTGGGCAGGCCGTCCCAGAAGTCCAGCTGTCAGCCCACTCTTACCAGCTCCCTGAGTCCCGACCTTCCTCCAGCTTCCTGACTCAGTTTCCCCTGCCAGGCCCAGACTTTTCAGAGTACAGCCCAGAACTGGCTGCGGCCCTGCGGACAGGCTGCATCCCTGAATCCCAGGCAGATGAAAATGTGCTGGCCCAGCAGTTCCAGCGGCCAAATCCCTCAAAGAGGTGGCGGGAGGGCATAACGAAGTCCAGCTTCACGTATCTGCTGCTGGACCCTAGGTACCCCGGGTGGAAGGCCGGTGGGGGGGCTAGAGTCACATTCTCCATGTGCCTTAGGAAAGGGGCAGTTCTCTCTGGTTACTGACTTTTTATGAAAGGGGCTGGGGACCTTGGGGAGCAGCTGCCCCTGTGGTCCTCTAGGCTGCAGGCAGGGGTGGGTACTGTGGCATTGGGGACAGTCTCTGGGGCCACAGTCACTTTCTGAGTCATCCCCTCTCTCCAGGGAGACTCAGGACCTGCCCGCCCGAGCCTCCTCGCTGACCCCGGCCCAGTGTCTTCAGACCTTTGTCCGTGCCATCTTCTACGTGGGCAAAGGGACACGTTCCCGGCCGGACGTCCACCTCTGGGAGGCGCTTGGTTACCGTGGGCGGCCAAGAAGACAGGTGTGCTGACTGGACTGGGTCAGGGCAGACAGGTGCAGCCGGGCTGTTGGAGGCAAGGGAAGAGGGGTCAGGAGTGACCTCTGCCCCTGTCCTGCTCCCCAGGCCTGCGCCAAAGTACGCCACATCCTGGACATCTGGGATAGTGGCCGTGGCGTGGTCTCCCTGCACTGCTTCCAGCACGTGGTGGCTGTGGAGGCTTACACACGGGAGGCTTGCCTTGTGGATGCCCTAGGTAGGTGCCTCATCCTTCCCTTTCAGGGCTGTCTATTCCCTCACTGTGGAATGCCTACTTTGTACCCACACGTGCACGTATTTATCCCCACTTGAGGGAGCATCTGGAGGCCTTTGCTGTCCTCTTCTTGCTAGGCAAAGGTACCCACGGCTGGCCCCGTGACCCTACTTCCCATCTCACCAGGAATCCAGACGCTAACCAACCAGAAACAAGGGCACTACTATGGCCAGGTGGCGAGCTGGCCTGCGGCTCGGCGGCGGCGCTTGGGGGTGCATCTGCTCCACCGTGCGCTGCTCATCTTTCTGGCTGAGGGCGAGCGGGAGCTGCGGCCTGAGGACATCCAGGCTCGAGGCTGAGTGCTGGTGCTGGCTGTCCAAATGGACAGATGTCATGCTGTCTTCTGTCCCTGTGCTGAGAGCAAACCCCTGTGACTACATGGTGGGCCGTGTGTGTGTGTGTGTGAAGCATCAGGACAGGCCTTTTCTGTCTGAGGTAGGCTCTGTCAATGTAACTGCTGGAAAGGAAGTGGGCTTCCCATCATAGGAGGAAGCCAAGGGGCAACTTGAAAGGGGTTTTGAATACTTTGGTGCTCTGGAAGTCGCTGAGGCTTGTCTTTATTTTCCTGAGATAGGGTCTCATCTTGTAACCCTTGTGGCCTTGAACTCACTTTGGCCCTCTTGCCTCAGCCTCCTGAGTAGGGGGATTATGGACATGCACCTCTGTGCCTGGCTTTTGTGGATTGCCTTAGTCACTTCCCCATGGCTGGGACAAAACTCCTGACACTCAGGTCTGAAGGGAAAAGAGGTCTGTTTTGGCTCATGCGTGCAGTCCTTGGGAATCTGGCCCCTGGGTCGAAGCTCCATGGTGGCAGGCCTCAGCGAAGGACAGCTGCTCACCACATGGTGTCCCATGTCAGTGGGGGATGGAGCTGAGGACAAGCACGGGTCTTGCAGGTCACAGCGGTGACTTCTGCCAGCCAGGCTCCACATCCCTGGTTAAATACCCAGCTGAGCACAGTGCTCCATGATTCCATCCCCTGCCATGCACAGGCTTTTGGGGGACACTCTACATCTTATAATATGGCCCCAGTCTTTTCTTTCCTTTTTAAGACTGAGTTACATAGCTCAGGCTGCCCTTGATTCTCCTGCCTCAGCCTCCAAGTATTGGGACTACAGGTGTGCGCCACCACACCCGGCTCTGAGTCCATTTGTATGTCCCAGTCCCAGGATACTGGCCAGGGTTTCCTCAGCTCCACATGGGGCGTCTGCCCTTCTCAAACTCAGGTTCATGGCCTCTGAGCTCAGGGGCCCTGGGATAGTTTTTTTTTTATTATTATTATTATTTTATTTATTTTTGGTGGAACCAGGGATTGAACTCAGGGCCTTGCACTTGTCAGGGAAGTGCTTGTTTCACTGAGCCATCTTCCCGGCCTTCCTGGGGTAGTTTTGTGTCCACCTGGGTGTCAGTATGTGCTGTGGACAGAGCAATGTGACCCCTCTCCCAGGCAGCTGCAGGGGACAGTATGGGTTCTGAACAGTGGAGCAGTGAGGGAGCAGGCCTGCTATCTTGGCCCTGGGAGGCTGAGGCAAGAGGGCTGAGAAACCTAGTGACTTCAGGAGAGCTTGCCTCAAAAATAAAAGAATACAAAAAGGGCTGGAGATGTGGCTCAGTGCTGAGGCGCTGGCTTAGATCTTCAGCACAAAAAAGAAAGGAAGGAGCAGGCCAGGGCTTTAGCACTGAGTACCGCCTCTGGAGCATTAATCTTTTGTTTCCTTTTGAGGTACTGAGAATTGGATCCAGGCCTCACAGGCTAATCAAGGGTTCTACCAGAGTGACACTCCCAGCCTTTTTGTTTGTTTTTAATGTATTTGGTGCAATCTCTAACTACACAGCTTGGACTCCTAGTGATCCTCCTGTTTCTGCCAGCTTTTTTTTTTTTCTAGTCTATGTAGCCCAGGCTGCCTGAAACTTTCATCAATCCTCATGCCTCAGCCTCCCAGTGCTGGGATAAACAGTAAGGCACATGCCACCATGTTCACCTTTGGCAGAATGACTCTTCCCTGAGGACTATCCCTGTGCATCTTAGGGGTCAGTGTCCCTCTCCATCCGAGGGTAGTTACAGAGGACTAAGGGCACAGTCACTGGCACAAACCCCCAGTTGAGGCTGCAGGTAGGCTCAGGCAAGCGAGGAGAGGAGAAATTCTGAACGGGACAGATTCCAGAATAACATTTGGGGGCCCGGTGGCTTGGCGGGGCATGGAGGATGTAGCTAGCAGAAGGGTGCCAGGTGCTCTCCACATGGCTAGGTTTACAGTGGATACCTGGTTATTGCCGCTCTAATGCCACTCAAAAGCTATGGAGCCTCAGCTCAGTCAGGGGCAGGGAGTTCAGGCAGTGACAGCCTATGTGGCATTCAGGGGATACTGAGGTGACAAGAGTGGGCAGCCTCAAGAAGCCAGCCCACCCTCCATAGCCCAAGGCCAGCCCTGAAGGGGGAGGGGCACACTTGCTTCAGCCCAGCCTGGAGACGGAGAAACAGGCTGGGTGGCTGTGTAGACACCAGGGCCGGTGGGTCACCCGCGCAGGCTGGAGGCTCCGACTGTCGCTTATGTTTATTGACTTACAGTTGAGGTGCAGTTTGGGGGGTCAGTCGCTCCCCCTGGGCAACAGTAGCTCCCAGCGCCTAGGAGTGGGGCATAGGTGCGGGTCTTGGGCAAAGGGACAGGACACCTTTCAAGAAGGAAGAAGGCCCCTGGACAAGCACAGGTGACACGGAAGACAGAGCGGTAGGCGGCCTTGCGCGGCATCGCCGGGGGACTTCTGTACAAAGTCGTCCTACGCGGGCCGGGACAACGATAGGCACGCAGACAGGAAGCCGACTGGGCTGCTCCGCGCAGGCGCGGCCCCACGCCCCCGCGGCGTGTCCCGCCAGGCCCCGCCCACCCCGCGGACGCCCCGCCCAGGCGCCCGCCCGCACACCTAATTGGCTACGGTCCGGTAATGCGCGCGGTGCGGGGCACAGCTACTTCTTCTCGGCAGGCTGGGGCTCTGGCAGGGCCCTGGGTGACGGCTCAGGCTCCCAGAGCAGAAACTCGTGGAGCAGTGTGTTCACCGTCTCCGGGCACTCCAGCATCACCATGTGGCTGCCCTCGTCGATGAGCTTGAGGAAGGCCAGCAGCAGGATCTGCAGGGACACTCAGGTTCAGGGGGGGCACCCAGGAGGTGCCTGCAGGGGGCCATCTGCTGGCCCGGCTGTCTTATGGGGTGTGAGGGACCCAGTCGGAGTCAATATGGCGTCGAGCAATCTTCCCGAATGAGCCAGGCCAGGAGGCACTCTTGGAGGATGGAAAGTTCCAGTCCACCACAGGCAAGTCAGTGAGTTAGCAAGAGCCCAGGTCGAAAAATAAAAAAGACCAGGATGTTGATCAATGGGAGGGCTCAGAATTCAATCCTCAGTACAAAAACCAAAACCGCTAAACTTTCCAGACATTGCCAAGTGACTCCCTGGTAATGAACTGGGCCTCTCAAGCCTCTGTAAGACTCAGCCTTGGCCCACTGGCAGTGGAGGCGAGGTTGTTCTGGATGGCGTTCTGTGCCCTGTGGACAGTGCCAAGTGGCCTCCACACCTGCACCCATAGATGCCAGGGCACTTGCTCCCACCTGGAAGGAGGGGGACAGAATTGTCCTTGGTGTCTATTTATTTATGAGACAAAGTCTTGCTTATAGCCCAGGCTGGTCTCAAACTCACGATCCTCCTGCCTGTGCCTCCCGAGTGCTGGGATTACAGACGGGGGCCACCATGCCCGGCTGATACTGGTTTTAAAATGCCGGTGCTGAGATACGGAAGGCCCAGAGATCCTTTTTTTCCCAGACCTCTAGTATAAAGATCCCCGACCCTTACTTTTTCAGATTTATAGAGGCAGTCATCGGTCTCATGCACAAGCCTTAGCTGGGGAGAAGTTTTCCTACAGGGAATGGGGACAGGAAGCCCTGCTTTATAGTGGGATTCTACCTTTGACTTTAGAACTGATGCTGGGGGTCAGAGAACACAAGCATACCTAAAATCATGTCTAAGTCCGGCCATGTAGCTCAGCAGGCTTAAAGCATCTGCTTAGGCAGGCACAGGGACTGGGATTTGATCCCCAGCCTGCTGTTGCAGCCCTGCCCTTGGGGTGGCGAATGAGACCAGGAATGGTGGCGCGCACCCTGTAATCCCAGCGCTGAGGAGGCTGAAAACAGCAGGATCACTGAGTCCAATCTGTGTAGTGAGATCCTGTACTAAATACATTTTTTAAAAAATCACATCTAAAAGATGGGAGAGATGGCACATGCCTCTGATGCCAGCACTTGAGAGACAGAGGTAGGAGGATCACTTGAGTTTTTTTTTTTTTTTTTGTCTTTTTGAGACAGGGTCTCACTATGCAGTTCAGGCTGGCCTTAAGCTCACTTTGTAGCTCAGACTGGTCTTGAACTCACAATCCTCCTGCCTCAGCCTCCCGAGTGCTGGGATTACAGGCCTGCGCCACCACGCCCAGCTCGGATCGCTGAGTTTGAGGCCAGCCTGAGCTACAAAGTTCAAGGCCAGCCTGAACTGAATAGTGAGATCCTGTCTCAAAACGACAAAAACAAAAAACTAGAGGGTCGGAGATATAGTACAGTGGTGTAATTGCCTGCCTGGCAAGCCAAAGGTCCCAAGTTCAATCCCCAGTACCACAAAAAAGGAACAACAAAACAAAAAAACCTCTACGCTCAGTAAAATAAGCTCTTCCCTGGCAAGCACAAGGCCCTGAGTTCAATCCGCGGTTCCACAAAAACAAACAAACAAACAAAAGACCTCTAAAGACCATACCCATGCACAAGCCACCAACACAAAAACCTCTACTCAGGAATGGTGTAGGTTTCAGGTCCTGTCCACAAAGCCACACCTACTTGCCCCTTTCGACCACGCCCCAACAGAAAGCCACACCCCAATAGGAAGCTGCGCCCCTAGAAGTGGGTGTGGCAGCTCGGGTTCCTCTCCTACCTCTGCCATTCGCTGGTCCTCCTCCACTGGAACAAACTTGTCATGCATGCCATGGACAAGCAGCACAGGCACGGTCAGCTCGGCGTGGTACACTTCGTCACCCTCGGGCCAGTACTGGCCGCTCATCATGGCCCGCAGCACGAAAGACGACACGTTGAATGCATTGCCCTCCTTCAGCAGCTGCTTCTCCTTGGCCCCTTGGCGTGCAAAGCCGGCCCTGGGTGGGGAGACACTGCCAGCTGGGCCCGAGGCCCCCTTCTGGCTCCCTGTGGCCTCCCTCCACCCCATCTTGGGAGAGCGGGTTGCAGGCGGACAGCCGTGGCACTCACTTGAGGAAGCTCCAGGCCAGGCAGGGCGACAAGCAGTGTAGGACACACGCGGGCATGTTGAAGATGGAGCAGATGCTGGGCTCCAGCGCTGTGGGGCCGCCGCCGTTGATCATGATTACCTTGTGCACCAGGTCTGGGTACTCATGGGCCAGGAAAGTGCAGAAGGAGACGCTGGCAGAAGGGGAAGCGATCAAGGGCAGAGGTCACTGGGTGCAGCCACAGGGGACCCACCTCAGGCAGCGCTGACTCTGCCCACCCTGGGGTTGCGCTGGGCAGAGGTCCCTTTTTTGTCTGAAAACTGTCAGATTGGGAGTTGGAGTTTTTGTTGTTTTGTTAGAGGATCCAGACCTAGAACCTCATTTATGTATGCTTCCCCCCAACACTGGGGATCAAACTCAGGACCTTGCCTGTGCTTGCCAGGCCCTATACCGCTGACCTATTTCCCAAGCTGTGGGGGACCACCTGAGCAGCTCTCCTTGAAAGAAGAGCGACTGTCTCCATTTTGACTGAGTCTGATCCTCTTTCCTCAAATTGTTATGTACAGAGCTGGCTAGGACTTCTGTTTATCCTTCAGTTGGCCTTAAGCAATGTGTGTTGGTCTAGCTGAGGTGCTGGTGATAGTCTTTGAAGGTGGCATGCGTGTTTCCCTGGTAAGCCTGCTGCTCCTTAACGTGAGCCGGGTGGAGACAGGATGGTAGACCTAATGGTCCGCCTGCCAGCTGGGATCGAGCCTCTAGATAGAGGCTATGACTTCCTGGGGCTTGAAGGACTACATCAAAGCTGAAGCTCTAGACTCCCCAAAACATTAAATACTATATAATGCAGATTACTCTCTCTACATATGGCAGAGGTAAATGTAGGTCCCCCACCTAGCTCAGCTCACAGTAGTCACCTACTTCCCACAATTCTCAGTCAATCCTCAAGCCACTCCCCCTCTGAATAAAAACCGGGTGAGGCCCTGGGTCGCACTCTTGGGTCCGGAAAGCCATGTCATGGCAGGACTTAGAGCCCCTCGACTCCCTGATGATTAAAAATATAATTTAGTGTCCTCGTTTTCGCCGTGGGCTGCACGGAAAGTGGTGGATTGGAATCAACTTGATGGGATTCCAGTAACGTAACTTTGGGATTACAAATATTGGCTTCTTGGACTGAGACGAGGCCCAGGAAGCGTCTCCTATACCCAGCCCTATACATGTATTTTAATCCCGTACTGAAGATGCTACCCCATGGCTCTCCCAGGCTACGCAAGCTTGCTGTCATGAGCTACAACCCGAGCACTTTTGTTCTCATTTGGATACAGAGTCTTAATAAGTTGCCCAAGAAGGCCTCCAACTTGCAGTTGGTCCTGCCTCAGCTTCCTGAGTAGCTTGGATGACAGGCCTATGCCTCCATTGTGCGTGGGGTTGGCTATTTGTTTTTGTTCATAAAATTTCTGATCTGGGAGATTTGTACACTTTTTTTTCTGTCTTTTTGAGACAGGGTCTCACTATGCAGTTCAGGCTGGCCTTAAGCTCACTTTGTAGCTCAGGCTGGTCTCGAACTCACAACAATCCTCCTGCCTCAGCCTCCCAAGTGCTGGGATTACAGGCCTGCGCCACCACACCTGGCTTTCTACACTATTTTATAAATCAAAATTTAATGAAATGCAGCCTTGTTTGGCTGCTTCTGTGAGACAAGAACAGAGTTGTGCTGGGGGTGTTGCTACATTCCTGTAATCCCAGCACTTGGGAAGCTGAGGCTGGAAGATTGCTCCAAGTTGGAGGCCAGCCTGGGCTACAGAGTGATAGATTTTGGCCCTAGTATGAACTCCTAAAATCATTATGGAGGTTATCTAATATGGCCAATGCCCTTAAAACAAAGGCCCATCTTCCCCAAGACCACCTCCCCCCTTCTTCTCCAACTCAGCCCAGGACATAATTTACTTTCACCCTTCCCTCCTTCCAATCCTTCCCCTGGCAAAAAGCCATAAAAGCCTCAGCCTCCCTTCTTCTGGCGCAGAGAATTTCTTATCTTCCTTTCATTCTCTCCTGTGTCCACAAAGAAAATAAAGCCCCGATCCCTTTTTCCTTCTGCCTGTTTTTGTGCTGCGCCGTTCACCTGAAAACATCTATCACAAAGGCAGATCCAGGTTAGCCTGAACTGCACATGGAGACCCTGTCTCAAAAACAAGGAGCCAGGGGCCGGGGAGATAGCTCAGTGGAATAAGCGCTTCCGTGGCAAGTGCAAGAGCCTGAGTTCAATCCCCGGTTCTGCCAAGAGAAAAAAAAAAAAAAGAGAAAAGAAAAAGAAAAAAGAGGTGAAACAGAAGTTTGCTGTGGCTTGGATCGAGCCCAGAGGTGGAGCTGTTGCCTAGCTGGAGGGAGGCCCTACAGGCCTTACAACTTGCACCCTGCCCCGGAAGGGGGAGGCGGGGCAGGAAGAGGAGGTGGGGAATCCAGCTGAGCCCCATCTGAAGGCGAGAAAGGCAGGGTCAGCAGCCAGGGCTCTGTGGTGTCACTGTGGCCTTGGGCAGGCAGCTCGAGCTCTCTGAACTTCAACCTCCACATCCATGTAGTGGTAACAGCATTGCTATGAGGGCCCAGGACCTGCGGCAGATGGGTGCTCACTTAATTAGAGGAATCCAGGTGTCGCAGCACCAACATCTGGAGATGTCATGTAAACAAATCAGAGCTCCTTTTGAGGGCAGGAAATGGACCCAGGGCCCCCACGGTGAGACACAAGCTCCACACAGAGCTGTGCTACTCTGGCCTGCGGCCTCTTCCAGGTCCTTACGCGTTTACCGCTTTCTCTTGTCTAACTGGGCGGGAAGTCACTCCTACCACACAGCTGCCCAGCTGGCAGGAATGAGGCCGCTATGCAGTGGTCTGCCCAGTGCCAGACACACAGCCAGTCCCTTAGGAGAGTGGGTCACAGTGGGTGAACCTTCAGGCATGGAATTCAGAAGACTCACTCAGCCTTTCAGCCCTTACCAACTGCAGAGATCTTCAGAGCAGCCAATTTTGAAACCCACCTAAAGCATCGCTTCCCAGTGGCTGTGATTTTGCACATGAAGGGATACCTGGCTCCAGTTAGAGACAGTCAGGGTGTCAGGATCCCCACCAGGGATTCTGTAAGGCACCTACAGCTTCCCAGAGAAGGCCTGCCAGGCCCAGCAGTTAATAGTGATGGGGTGCTGAGACACTATTTGAAAACAATGTTCCGAGGCCAGGGATATAGTTCCATGCTGCACCAGCCCTGCCCCTGGGGTGGGCTGAGCCAGCCAAAGTCCCAGTGTAGTGGCACAAGCCTGTAATCCTAGCACTGGGAAGGCTGAAAACAGGAGGATCACCATGAGTCTGAGCTGCGGAGTGAGACCCTGTGACAACCAAATACACTTAAAAAACAAATAAAAAAAGAAAGAAAAATCTACAATCGCAATCCTGGCAGAAATCCTTGTTTTCTTGCAGATGTTAATTTTAAAAGTTTTCCTTCCCTTTTCTGCTACAGTATTGGGGATGTAAAGCAGGGGGTCCTTGTGTCCACAGTGCCTAGCCCAGGAGCCTGTCTCCTCCTCCTCCTTCTTTTTATTTATTCATTCATTTATTTGTATGTATGTATTTATTTATTTATTTATTTTTGGTGGAACCAGAGATTGAACTCAGGCCCTTGAGCTTGCCAGGGAAGCACTTATTCCCCTGAGCCATCTCCCCGGCCCCTTCTTCTTCTTTTTTTTTTTAAATGTTTAAAAAATGTTTAACATAAAAAAAAACAAAAAACTGTTTTGGGCTGGAGATATAGCTCAGTGGTATAAGCAATTGCCTGTCAAGTACAAGGTCCTGAGTTCAATCCCCAGTACCACAAAAATAAATAAATAAGCCGGTGTGGTGGCGCATGCCTGTAATCCCAGCAGTTGTGAGGCTGAGGCAGGAGGATTGTTGTGAGTTCGAGACCAGCTTGAGGTACAAAGTGAGCTTAAGGCCATCCTGAACTGCATAGTGAGACCCTGTCTCAAAAAGACATTAAAAAAAAAAAATAAATAAATAAATAAATAAATAAATAAATAAACCTTTTTATTAATTTGGTATGGAATCTCACTACACAGCTCGGACTGGTGATCCTGCCTCAGCCTCACAACTGCTTGGATTCAAATGAGTACCACTATACTTCATTTATTTTTTTATTTTTTATTTTTTACTTTTGGTGGAACCGGGGATTGACTTCAGGTCCTTGCACTTGCCAGGGAAGCACTTACTCTGCTGAGCCATCTCCACGGACCCTTCATTTATTTTTTGGGACAGAGTCTTTTTTCTTTGTCTTTTTGAGACAGGGTCTCACTATGCAGTTTAGGCTGGCCTTAAGCTCACTTTGTAGCTCAGGCTGGTCTCGAACTCAGAACAATCCTCCTGCCTCAGCCTCCCGAGTGCTGAGATTACAGGCACACACCACTACGCCTGGCCTTGAGACAGAGTCTTGCTAGGTAGTCCAGAGAATGCCCACTGCTCTACTTAGCCCAGGCTGGCCTCAAATTCACTACCTTCCTACCTCAGCCTTCCGAAGGCTGGATTATAGGTTCGCGCCACCATTCCAGCTATTGCCAAGGAAGAGCAGCCTCTGGGCTGGCCCAGCCCTGCACCCAGGCCAGGAGCACTTACCCGTAGGAGTGCCCGATGAGCACGTTGCGCTTCTTGGCATAGCGCTTGAAGATGGCCCGCATGTCCTCGGCCAGAGCGTAGAAGGTATAGGCGGCAGCCACCTGAGGCGCCGAGCTGGCCCCGTGGCCGGCCAGGTCTGGCGCCACCACCTCATAGCCCAGACGCACAAAAAAGTCCAGCTGCTCCTTCCAGATGGCCAGCGAGCCGCCAACGCCGTGGATGAAGAAGAGCACCACGTCGGCCTGGGCGCCCTTGCAGCTGGTGATGTGCTTCTCGCAGTCAATGTGAATGGTCCTCTTGGGGCGCCGCGCGCGCCGCCGCCGCCCGCCCCCCGCGCCTGCAGCGTGCGCGCGGCCCTCGGTCCCCGCGGGCTCGGCCAGCTCCACCTCGAGCGCGGCCGGGGGCTCACAGCCGCCCTGCCCGTGACCCAGGTCGGCGCGCGGGGCGCGGCCCAGGTTCTCCACCAGCAGCCGCCCGTTGCGGTACACAGTGATCCGGCGCTGGCATCGCACCAGGCCCGCCCGGCCGCCCTGCGCAGTGTCCGGGGGCGGGGGCGGCGAGGGCACCGGTGCCGGGCCCGCGTGCTTCACCCGCAGCACGCGGCCCGGCTTGACCTCCACGAAGGTGTAGCCGTCGCTGGATTCGACGCTCTCCAGGGGCCCCACGGCATTGGGCGGCGAGCCCAGCAGGCAGCAGAGGAAACCCTCGGTCACCCCGGTCAGCATGGCGTGTCCTGTGGGTAAGTGGGAGGCTCAGGGGCCTGAGCGCATGGGCCAGGTCCCACCCAGATTGACTACGGCTCCACTCCGAATGCTTGGCCATCACCAACTTCAGCAGATGTTCGAGGGGTAGATGGGGGCCTTCCTGGAGGAGGCGACATCGTGGCAGATGTGGCCCATCCTCGAAGACCCCTGTTACCAGTTAGGGCCTGCTAGGACCAAGTTTTCATTCATTCCTGAAATCTTTTGCTAATTTACTCAATTATTCCAGTAATCTTTTTTCTTTCGTTTCTTCTCTTCCCTCCATCTTTTTTTTTCTTTCCTTTCTCTCTCTCTCTCTCTCTCTCTCTTTTTTTTTTTTTTTGCAGAACCGGGGATTGAACTCAGGCCCTTGCACTTGCCAGAGAAGTGCTTATTCTACTGAGCCATCTCCCTGGCCCTTCTCTTCCCTTTTTTGACATAAGGTTCTTGATGTAGTCCAGGCTGGCCTTGAACTCACTGTATATCCCAGGCTGGCCTGAAACTCAGGGCGATCCTCCTGCCTAAGCCTGCCCAGCGATGGGATAATGGGGACAGGTCTATTCTGCAGGATCCTCTTGCCCTCACCACGCCCAGCTCTCCCAGCTCTCCGTGGACTCTGGGTCTGAATCTGAGCCTTGAAGGAGGGGCCCCCTAAAGGGGAGGGGACAGGACCCAGAAAGCCTCATTGGGCTCCCTAAGCCTTGAGTCTGCTGAGCCTGGCCTCTGGGTGAAGCTGCTCTCTGCAGCTTGAAGGGCTGAGGACCCCAGACTTGGGGTTCTGCACACCAGCCCCTCCGTTGTGTCGGTGATGAAGGCAAGGACCTGCTGGGGGCCTTTCGGGCTCCATCCTGGTCCCCTAGATCACCCCCTCGTGTCCATGGCAACCACAAAAGGTTACATAACTCCAGGAGATACCCGCGTAGTGCACCCCCATTGCTGAGGGCCTACAGCGGGGACAAAGCCCGGTCTCTGTCCCTGGCCTCTGTGCCCCTGCGTGATGAGCGCTGGAGACTCGACCCGCGCCGGCTCTGCGTGCAGCGCGGCAGGGGATGCAGGCCGCGCGCCCGCTCGAAGGGGCCCTCGCTTTGCTGAAGAGCGCGCCTCCGGGGCACGCTAGACCCCTTCCCAGGTGTCATCATCCCTGCATCAGGGTCGCAGCCACTGGGGCTCCGTGGCCTCCTAGGAGCCCTAACGCGGCGTTGTGGACCCCCTGCCCCGAGGCGGAGCTGCTGGGGGACTGATGCTCCTCTCCCGGGGTTCACTCCAAGCTCACCTCATCGAGGGCCCCGGGCCCCGTGGCTAGCCAGAGGGGTCCCGGGAGCGGAAGGTAGCGTCCGCCGGCGGGCGCCTTTACATAGTGGAGCGAAGTCGGCCCGGGCGCGTCTTCCCTAACGAGCACCAGCCGCAGACAGTCAGCATAGGGGCATCCACCGCCACGGCGAAGGTGCCAGCCCTTTAAATCCCACCCTGAGGGGCGGGTCTTCGAGTGGACGGGCGGACATCTCAACCTATCGCTGCTAAGCGTTTAGCTGGCCTAGTTAGATGTCCAATAAGGGTCGGCAATTCCATGGTGGGGCGGGCTCTGGAAGCAACAGCACCGCCCCTTTTAAGAACTCACCTTGGTGCGGGGAGGGATGGGGCCTGGCCCAGGGTGTAGATGGGGTTACAGCCAGGTCTCTGAAGGCCTTGTCTCCAGCAAGGGCCCAGTCCCAGGCCCTTACTCTGAGAATGGGTTTCCCCTGGCAGCCCCTGACTCTGAACACCCCTGTGTCCTCCAAACAGGGCCCCCATGCCTCCTTTCTCCTTTTTTCCTTCCAGAAACAGAGACTCAAGATCTTTGCAATTTCATCAGGTAAACAAATTCAAGAAAGGCCCCAGTCAAGTAGGAGGCAAGGCTGGACTGTGAATCCGCGGCTATGTGAAGTCAGTTCCTGGGACTATTAAGAAGTGTAGGGCCGGGCGTGGTGGCGCATGCCTGTAATCCCAGCACTCGGGAGGCTGAGGCAGGAGGATTGTTGTGAGTTCAAGACCAGCCTGAGCTACAAAGTGAGCTTAAAGCCAGCCTGAACTGCATAGCGAGACCCTGTCTCAAAAAGACAAAAAAAAAAAAAAAAAAAAAAAAAAAAAAAAAAAAAAAAGAAGTGTAGGGGCTGTGCGAAGTTAGGTAGTATGTTTCACAACCAGCCAGTAATCATTGTTTGCAGATGTAGCTGCTGGCCAGAGGCAGAAACCCCAGCTCTGAGGTCCCCCTGAGCCAGGGGAACGCCGGAAAGAGCGGGAAGGGAAGGCACAGGAAGCTCCCTGCCCTTTGCTGAAGGGTCCCCCATCTCATCCCCGGCCTCCGTTTCAGGCCCTCTTGCTGCAGCATCCCGTGTGAGATTGCTAGGCAGGCGAAGACCACCAGGGTTGCAAGCCTTGCTGGCGCTGTGATCACTGCGGCTTCGGAGGACAAGGGGTTAAACGCTCCTCTCTGCTCGCTGGGGTTCAGCCCCTGGAATTTGCTGCCAGAACTGTACTAGATTCAGCAACTCACTTCAGCCTACTGGGGCACTCCTGAGAGACTACATACAGTTTATTCATTCAGGGAAAGGCTCCAAGGCAAGCCCTCCCCAAGCCGGGATATGCTGGACACACGCTGGGGCACTTATGGGGAGAGCCCGAACAGGTCAGGGTTCAGTCGGAGCAGGAATGAGGTTGGAAGGAGGGGATTTAAAGGGTGAATAGGTGCCAGACAGAGGAGGGTGTGGTTGAAGTTCTGGAAGCTTGTGTGGAGAGCAAAATTGCGAGCCTGGAGGAGGAGTTGGGTATTTTTCCTGCTGCGATGGAGAGGGTAGGAAGATTTGTGAGGGGGCAAAGAGTGCTAATCTGAGTTAAAACAAAACAAAAAACAAAACAACAACAATAAACAAAACCAACCCCCCAAAAAACCCTCTAGGGCTACCAAGGGCAATCTCGGGACACTCAAGTTTTAAAGACTGAAGGCGGGCGTGGTGGCGCAGGCCTGTAATCCCAGCACTCGGGAGGCTGAGGCAGGAGGATTGTTGTGAGTTCAAGACCAGCCTGAGCTACAGAGTGAGCTTAAGGCCAGCATGAACTGCATAGTGAGACCCTGTCTCAAAAAAAAAGACAATAAAAAAAAAAAAAAAAAAAAAAAAGTTTTAAAGACTGAATTGAAGCTAGAAGTGCAGGAACTGCTTTCAAGGACATGAAGATAGCTCGATCTCAGTCCTCCTGGGCTCCCTGCCAAGGGGCGGAGATTTGGCTGCGGCCAGAGAAAGGTTGCCAACCAGCTGTGTGCCATCTGCCCCGCTCTTGCTGTGGGTGAAACGACCAACTATTCGTTTTCTGTGTCTGCAGCCAGCTGCGCCACTGCCAACCCATGGCACCCTCTATCGTTGAACAAGAGAAAGAACTACAACTTCCAGCAGCCCTTCACGCACGTACAGGCGCCGTTCGCCTGCCACCTACTGGTCAAAAGGAAACACTGCGCCCTTGCTGAGGTACGCAGGCTTAACTACATATTCCAGGAGCCTTTGCTCCGCAGCGGCTCCGGCGCGCAAGCCGAGGAGACGGTGTGGACCGTTTGAGCAGCGCCGGGCCATGGCGTTTGGGGCGGGATTCTTATTGGGTCCCCCCGGAAGGTCAGCAGCACTGTTGGGTAGCAGGTGAGTCCTCCTGATCCTCCTCAGATTTGGAATGTGGGTGATTCTGCATCTGGCGCCAGTGTTCCGCCGCCCGCAAGACCCGACGCGGCCTTGCAGCTCAGCTCCGTCCGGGAGAGGCTCAGAGAGTTTGGGCGTCTCGCAGAGGTCACACGGCGTCTGCCACTGACCTTCCTCGCCGTCTCCTTGTCCCCACAGATGGCTCCAGCCCCGGCTGTGGCTGGGGATCCCTGCCCCGCTGCAGGCCCGCGGCAAGGCGCGCGGGAACGAGTACCAGCCGAGCAACACCAAGCGCAAGCGCAAGCACGGCTGGGTCCGGCGGCTGAGCACCCCGGGCGGCGTCCAGGTCGTGCTGCGCCGCATGCTCAAAGGGCGCTCATCGTTGACCCACTGAGGACCGCGACCCTCGGATCTCAGCGGTGTGTGAGTGCGGAAGACGCAGACTGGAGTGCACCAGGTTGTGACGATGGCCTGGAGATCTGGGAGGACTGGAAATTGGAGTGTGGCAGCCACACTAGGCCAGCAGCTCCCCCATCCCGCATTTGCACGGTGGGGGCCGTGCACGAAAGGAACTGCGTACGCCGTTTTCCCCCTGCAACATGATTACCGAATGCACTCGGCCCTCCACTTCCCCTGAGTTACTTCAAAGCTGATCTCAGGCATCGGATTATTTTCTGTAATTTTCAGATGGCGTCTCCAAGATAAGGTCTTCTGAAGTATGGTCACGAATTTATGTCCTCCCCAAATGATCAGTGCTTTCTAAATATCATTAAATGTTTACTAATGCTCAAATCTCTGCTTTAAAAAAATCTATCTATCTATCATCTATCTATCTATCTGTCTGTCTATCATCTTACAGTTCCAAAAAGCTCCTGTGGAAGGTGAAGGATCTCGGACCCCCTGCCTTCCCCTGGGGTGGGTGGTGACCTCAGAGCAAGGCCAGCCCCCCAGGCTGCACTGGGCTCCAGTTTCCTTTGAGCACTGCTGTGGTTGGAATAATTCCGCAGCTTCTGGTTAGTAGTTTACTGAGCACTTGTGCTGTATGAGGCATACAACCTTGTTCTGAAGGGGCTGTCTGTCCAGCAGGACAAGTGGTCTTAGACCTGGGCAGTTCCAGAGTGGAACTGGGGGCTCAAGGAGCCCAGACTAGACTTTGGGAAAAGTGTGCTCAATAAAGGCTTCCTGGAAAAAGTGGCATGATCTTGGGAGGGATTCGGTAGAAATCACAACACAGGGGGATGAAGAAACCGGAGGGACCCAAAATTTAGGGGCCAGGAAGTGGGGCTGGACTGGGGAGCCATGGAAAGCATTTGAGCAAGTCAGAATTGTCAGTACAAAGATAGCTAAAGGCCAGGTGTGGTGGCTCATGATCATAATGGGGTACAGGCAGGAGCACTGTGAGTTTAAGGCCAACCTGGGTTATATAGTGAGTTCAAAGCCACTCTGAATTACAGGTGAAATTCTGATTCAAAAAACCAAAAATAGGGCCAGCGACATAGTTCACCGGACTAAGCACCTACCTAGGCAAGAGCAGGGACCCAGGTCTGATCCTTAACACCGCATGCCACGTGGACCAGGCCTCCAAGTGCGCTGAGCCGGCCACCGAGTCCAGGCTTCGGGCATGGTATCACAGGCCTGTAATCCTAACGTTGAGGAGGCTGAACACCGGAGGATCACTATGATTCTAAGCTGTGTAGTGAGACCCTGTCCTAAATAAAAAAAATTTTTTTTAACGTTCTGCAAAGCTTTATTCCAGAGGGGCTCACTCCTTTTTTCCTTTTTTTTTTTTTTTTTTGCGGAACCGGGGATTGAATTCAGGGCCTTGTGCTTGCCAGGGAAGCCATCTCCCTGGGCCCTGACTCAGTCCTTGGCAGCTGCCTTCCTCATGGCGGCCAGCACGTTGCTTGGCCCCTCATGCTTCCTTTTGGCACAGATATGTGTCCCCACCCTTTTCTTGATGAACTTGAGGGTGCGCTAGTCTTTGGAGACCTTGAGCAGCTCCATGGCATGCTAAGGGACAAAGCCGCGCACCTCCCGGATCATGTCCCCCATGAACTTGGTGTGTTTGGTGAGGCATCCGCGACAGCGGCTGTGCCTTGGTTTGCTCACATTCTTAGTCACCTTGTGGCCCTTGTTGAGGCGCACGGCCATGGGATGGCAGAGGGCTAGGGCTACTCTTCTTCAATGGTTGCTGTTCTAAATACATTTAAAAACCAAAAATAAGCCAGGCGTGGTGGCGCATGCCTGTAATCAGGAGGCTGAGGCAGGAGGATTGTTGTGAGTTCGAGACCAGCCTGAGCTACAAAGTGAGCCTAAGGCCAGCCTGAACTGCATAGTGAGACCCTGTCTCAAAAAGACAAAAAAAAAAATTGAAGTAGGCAGGGTAGGTAGGGTGGAGCTGTCTAGCAAACCCAAGATTGATTTTGCTTGTTGCTTTTCTTGAGACAGAGTCTTTGTTCAGGCTGGCCTTGAACTTTTTGTGTAGCTCAGGTCAGCGACTAACCACAGCGATCCTTCTGCCTCAGCCTGCAGAGTGCTGGGATTACCCTAACGGGATTCCGCCTCTCCTGAAGTTATGAACCATAACTCCCATAAGGCATCGCGGCGTGGCATCCGCCCACTTTCTGCTCCCTTCCGCTGCTTCCAGGTTCTGGGCGGGGCCTTGCTTTCTCAACTCCACTTGATAGGAAAAGAGGTGTGGCGGCCAATGAGTGCATATGTTAGCAGGTCTGGCCAATGGGAGCACGTAGAGGACATTCAGTGGGGGCGGGACTAGGGCGAGGGCCAATGGCAGGGCGTGGCGGCGCCATCAGTGTGCGCTGGGCAGCGCCTGGAAGTTGCTGTGCGGCGGCGGCTGAGAAGGCGGCTGTGGTGGCGGCTGCTCAGCCGGCGACAGAGGGAACGGAGGATGGTAAGGGCAGCCACGGCCCCGTGCCCCCTTCCACTAGTCCACACAACACCACCGGCCCGGCGTGCCTCGTGGTCCCCGCTGCCCGCCTTTGCCCTGCCTAGTCCCTTCGGGGGTGTCTGCCTGATCCTTTCACTGACCTATGACCTCCGACCCTCCCTTGATCTTACTGCTGACCCCGCTCCGGCTCCTTCTCCGACCCCTGACCCCCATTTGGCTCCCAGGCCCTGACAACGCGTCCATTTCCGGGTCGCAGCTCCCCCCGGAAGTGGCTCAGGTGGGGTGGGGTCCGTGGAGACCCCAGCTCTAGTCCCCTGCTCGGCGCAGCAGATCTCGAGCTTTTGCAGCTCGGGGGCTCGGGAGTCCGGTCCGGGCGCCAGGGAGGGGGAGGGGGCTTGACAGGCGATTGCGGGGCTTTGTCGCCAGAGGAAGTGCGACATCGCCAGCCTAGGGCCGGACCCTCCCCCATCCTGAGCCTCCTGGTCCCCTGGAGAGGACGCCTCCCCTCTCCCATCATCAGCCTCGCCCTGAGTAATAAAAGGTCTCTGGGCGTACCTCGTGAGACTGTGACATTTAGGGAACCGGCGCGCACCGCGCCTGGGACGCGATCCTCCAGAGTGCGACGGTGGCACGACCGGTGACATCTTCCCTCACCTTCCAAGTGAGCCCTGTGGGCTGGTGAGAACTAGAATTCCCTCAGCTCCTGCCTACTCTGAGATTCAGGGCTTGGTGACTTCACCTGTGGAGTTGGCAGCTGGCCGTCAAGGGAGGCCTGGTCGGGGTGTGGCAGGAGTGGCAGGCAGGGACTGGGTGGTGGGCCTCGTGGGTTTCCCAGGCCCTCTGTTGTCCCTGGTCCATCGCTGCCACGCCTCCATTGTACTCGCCCAAGGAGGTCCCATGGGGCCTCCAGAAGGCAAGGCAGTCCAACCCTGGCCCCCACCCTGGCCCAGCTGGACATCACCTGCCTGGATGCCCAGCCAGCTCCATCCTGGTCTGGCTGATACCCTACCCCTTTGGCAGTCTTAGTTCATCTGGAGCCAGTTTTTATTTTATATTTAGGGTTTAATTTTTTGTGATAGGGTCTCTACATAGTTCAGGCTGGCCTTGAGCTCCCAGATATCCTACTGTCAGCCTCCTGGGTGCTGGAGTTACTGGCCTGGCCACTGTGCCTGGTTATGGAAGAAGGTGCTTTTAAAGAAATGAATCAGATTGTAGCACTTGCTGGCTTATAGCCCCCTCTGGGCGCTTCCTGTATGAGCCTATGGGAACGCAGTCCCTGCCCTTGGCCCCCACCTCTGTGACCTCATCTCCCCTCTCTGCAAGCCCCAGCCCCACTGGCCCATCTGCTCTTCTTCGAATCTCATTTCCTGCTGCCTCAGAGCCTTTGCTGCCTTTACTTCCATATGCTGGACTGCCTCCTATGAGCACTCCCTTCTCCCCAGATTCCTTCCTGACTCAGGAACTACAGTTGTTCCATCATGTGGTGCTCCATGGGGTGGAGCATACTGTAAGGTGGTTTTTGAGGCCTCTTTCCAGGCTGGTCTGGCTGCAGGGCTTCTTCCGGGCCCTTGGGACTTGTTTCACAGTAGCTCACAGGAAGCAAGGCTGATTCCCATCTGTGGGAATTTATTCAGCACAGGCAGCCTGACATTGGTGCAGGACACCCCCTGGGTGCTATGAACCACTGCTCTTTACCTGCGCTGTCCCTTGTGCTAACTCCTGGTCACTAGAGTGGTGGAGGGGGCTGAGCCGGATGGAGGGAATCTTGCCAGTGTCACCCTGCCATGCACCCTCAGCCAGGTGCCAGTCCATCCAGGGAGGCTGTTGTGCAGACCAGAGACAGGGACAGTGGCTGGGTGGGGTGGTTTGAGCTGTGTGGTGGTGGTGGCAGGGTGCCCCACAGACATAGGGACATGCCTGGGAGTGGTAAGAGCAGTCAGGGCTGGAGCAGTGATGGCCCCTCCTGTGTCACTGGCACAGGGCACACTACAACTCCATGTCCCGGGTCTCACTGGCTGTGCTGTTGTTTCCTGTGCACTGTTTCCCTTTGGTCCCCACAGAAGGCGGCTGTGGTGCTTGCATGGGTGCCTTGATCCCCAGACTGGGCCTGCTGGGTAGCAGCAACCTGAGGAGCCACCACCAAGTGGAAGGAGCCAGGCCTGGGGTCCTGGGCTGGGGTGGGCGAGGCAGGCCATGCCAGCCCCCAGGCTGCCCACCCAGGACTGTGCTCCCTTGGCCCCAGGGGGTTCTGGGAAGCTTTGTCCATCCTCTGGAGCCCAGGGATGAGGATGGACCCGAGGGCTCCAGCCTGTGGACCTGGGACCAAGTGGGTCACCTAACGGAAGGCACCAGGCCTCTGAAATGAGTGACAGGCGACCTTTCTGCCTTAGTCTCACCTGCCCAGGAAGCTGCAGCTGTGCATGGCTGAACCATGAGATTGGGCCCAGTGATAGGGTCCTGGGGGAGGCCCCCCGCTGGTTGCACCTCTCCCATCCTGGCCACCAGGAAGAGGGAGTTCACTGTAGTCATGGGGGCTGCAGGCCTGCTAGCCTGGTACAGCTGCAGTGGGGAGGGAGAACTCCCTTGCGCAGGTCCTCTGAGGGTCCCCGGAAGAGCCCCAGATGCCTGTTGGCTTTGCTGCAGTGGAGTTTTCTAAGGCTGAACTGGGATTCAGAACCTGGGAATGAGGCCCAGCTGTGGCACAGTAGGGCTCTGACCTACACTATAAGAAAGGAAAAGGATGGTACATATAACTTGGACTTCCGGGTTACTTTCCTTTCCCTTTTTTTTTTTTTTTTTTTTTTTTGTCTATGCAGTTCAGGCTGCCTTAAGCTCACTTTGTAACTCAGGCTAGTCTCGAACTCACAACAGTCCTCCTGCCTCAGCCTCCCGAGTGCTGGGATTACAGGCCTGTGCCACCACCCTTTCCTTCTTTCTGCCTGCCAGTCTACCTACTGTTTTTTTTTTTTTTTTTTCCTTCTGGGGATGGAACCCAAGCCCTGCACACTAAGCTACATCCTCAGTCTTTTTTTTTTGGTTCCAGAAATCAAACTCAGGACCTTGTGCTTGTCAGGCAGGCACTTAAGCCACTGAGCTATCTCCCTAGCACCACCTCCCCCAGTGGGTTTTTTGTTTCCTTCTTTTTTTTTTTTTGGTATTTTAGGTAAGGGTCTCACTACTAGATTGAATAGTAGTGATCTGTCTGTTTTCAGCCTTCCAAGAGCTGGTATTACAGGCTCTCAATTGCCGTCTCTGTACCCCAGGGGCAGGCCTGGCACGAACTCCTGCACCTGCTTGCAGGTTCTTTAATCCACTGAGCTATTTAGCCAGCCCTGCCCCTGCCCCCTGTGTTTTGTTAAAAATTTTTAGTTTTTAATTTTGAGGCAGCGCCTCACTGAGTTGCCTAGTTTGTGCTTGAACTCAGGGTCCTCCTCTTCCTGGCCCCCCACCTGCCAAGATCGTAGGTGCTTCCCCCGTGCCTGGCCGCAGAGCGACTGAGCACATGGTCGCTCTCTCTGAGCCTCAGTTTTCCTGATTCCTGCCAGGCTCTGTGATGACCTTGTGTGGGAAGGTAGTACCCGCGCTGGTGTTGAGCAGAGAGGAGCCGCGACATGACCCAATAGGGTGCAGGCAGAGCCTCACTTTCCACCCTCCATGTCTTGTAGGCAGACTTTCTGAAAGGATTGCCTGTCTACAACAAGAGCAATTTTAGTCGATTCCATGCTGACTCTGTGTGCAAGGCTTCGGTGAGTGTGTTCCGGGGTCCTGGGGCGGGCCATGTGGGCAGGGACGCTGGGGGTGGTGGCCGGGGGTGCTGCACGCCTGAGCCTCGCTCCTCCTGCAGAACCGACGCCCCTCTGTCTACCTGCCCACCCGGGAGTACCCGTCAGAACAGAGTGAGTCAGCGCCGCCCGGCTCTGGGGTGGGATGCATGCTCGGCAAAGCCAGGAGGCCAGAGCCTTGCGTGGCGAGGCCAGGCAGGTGGGAGCTCATCCAGAGGGGGGAGCCTCAGCTGCCTCTGGGTTCCCTGAAGGCTGTGCACATCCCGCAGCTGCTGACCCTGGCCCTGGGCTCAGATTGTGATCCCCAGGGATACAGATCACACTCATGGCACAGACAGCTCAGACAGGGAGGCAATGGAGGGGCTGGGTCCCAGGAGGACCCAGCCAGGCCTAGAGTAGCTATGGGGCCGGGCAGAGGTTCTACAGGGTCAGACTTGATGTAGTGTTCTGAGTGCTGAGAGGAGCCTGAGTGCTGGCTGCAGTGGCGCCAGCCTGTTGAGCCAGCCCTAGGAGGCTAAGGCAGCAAAATCACAAGTTTCAGCTTCCTCAGCCAATTTA
Organism: Ctenomys sociabilis; assembly: GCA_004027165.1. Classification (NCBI taxonomy): domain Eukaryota; kingdom Metazoa; phylum Chordata; class Mammalia; order Rodentia; family Ctenomyidae; genus Ctenomys; species Ctenomys sociabilis. The sequence continues at coordinate 58,247 of PVKA01003494.1, forward strand.
CTAAGTTAGATGCTGTCTCAAAGCAAAGAAGTCCTGGGCTCCTGCAGGGTGGTGTGCCACGTGCCTTGGGTGCTGCTGTCAGGTCTGTGCTTGTATGTGCTGCGTGCTGGGTGGGGCAGAGCCTGCACCCTGCAGGAAGTGGGAAGGGAAAGCCAGGCTCTTGGTGACCCTGCCAGAGGTGGGCATGACTTGGAGTCCAGACCTGAGAAGATGGCCTGGGACTGGGACAGGGAGGAGCGGCCTAGCCACCTCCGCCACTTTCTTTTTCCTTCAGTCATTGTAACGGAAAAGACAAATATCCTTCTGCGCTACCTGCATCAGCAATGGGACAAAAAGGTAAGGCACATGGAGTTCAGGTGCTAGGGACTGAGGTAGCACAGGTTCTGACAGGGCAGTGTGTGAGTGATGAGGAGAGGGGGATTTGAGTAGTGTCTTGAGGGCTGAGTAGGAGTTCACCAGGTACTCCAGGAGCTAGAAGAGGTTCCGGAGGAAGCAGCAGCTGGCTCTGGGGCCATAGGGGCCTGGTAATGGGGCTGGGGGCTGTGCTGAGGCCCAGCCCAGCCTCCGCCCACAAAAACAGGTGGAGGTGACATGAGAGAGCTCAGGCAGGCATCCGCTCCCCACCCAGGCAGGCTGAAGCAGGAGGTTTGCCAGCTCCAGCTCAGACTGGGTGGTGTCATACCTGCCTCACAGTAAGTGCAAAGAAAAGGCTGGGGTGTGATGCCGTCCCGAGGCCCCAGATCCCATCCCCGTAGTGATGACAGCCAGGAGCCATCCCCTCCGGCCCTCGGCCCCTGACCCAGCTGGATGTCAGGGCTTCCATACCCCTGTTGTTGGGTGGTTCGGGGCTGCTGTTCGAATGGTCCATCTGAGGGGATCCCAGTGTCCACACAGGACACCTGGGCTTCCTGCCCCACTGGCCCTGGCCTTGATGTCATTGCTGGCGGAGGAGACCTCCAGGAGAGGCGGGTGTCCTGCTGGCACAGCCCTCTGCCAAGACTTGGTTCTGTGTGGGTCGTGGAAGCTGCAGACCTGATAATCCTTGCAGGCCAGTTAACTCCCTGCTGGGGCTGTGGGGCCATTCACACCCTGTGTCCCCCACAGAATGCTGCCAAGAAGAGGGACCAGGAACAGGTGGAGTTGGAGGGCGAGAGCTCGGCGCCACCCCGTAAGGTGGCGCGGACAGACAGCCCTGACATGCATGAGGACACCTAGGCCGCCGCCCGCCCCGTGTGTAAGCGCCTGCCCTCCCCGCTGCACCCTCCCGCCCATCCACACCACCTCCAACCTCATAGGAGCCGATGTATTTATTTTCCTTGCGTTTTTATTTATGCTGTAACACTTGTCACGCCTCGGTTAAAGGGGACTCAGACCAGTAGTGAGATGTCTTAGATGCTTCCTCAGTAACCCGACCCCCAGCCCCCACCAGGTCCCCAGCCCGGGACCCAGGTGTCTGGTGTCTCTAGCTGGGTCCCACCACTGCTGGTGGCAGGGGTGGGGCCAGCTGTGCTGCCCCATGTGTCCCCACGCAGGGTGCCACGGCCCTGGCTCGTGGTAGCGGTTTTATCCTGGACCCGTGCGTGCTCCGTGTCCACCCCAATAAAGGATCTTTCCTACTCCACCTGAGTCTTTGCTCCGCCTGCCCCGGCTGCGGAGGACGGAGCTCCACCCATGTGCCCAGTGTCGCCCTGTCGTCAACCTGTGGGCACCGGCACCGCGGGGAGTGAGGAGGGGCCCTAGCGTGGCCGAGCCAGCGGATTCTCCAGAGCTTCTTCGGCCACATCAAGGCCGTGATGCCGCGGACTGGCCATGCACCCTTCCTGTCACCTCATCGTGCAGACCAGCTTGGCCCAGAGACAGAGCAGGGCCCAGGACACTGCCAAGCAGGGTGCCAGGGGCAGGGGGACCCTTCCACAGAAGGTTATCCCATTTTGGGTGCCACCTCGGGGCTGGGGTGGGTGAGAGGTGCTGCCCGGCTGGGGCCTGTCTCTGGCCTGGGTCTACGGCTCCCACCCTACCCACCCTAATGGACCCTGAAGGTGGCTGTGGCTTTGGTAGCTCAGCGGGGGCATTTGGGGTGATGAGGGCAATGGAACTAGTGCCAAGGAAGTGGTGGGAGGGTTGCCTACAGGTCACACTGCCATGGGGAGTGCTGGGCGGCAAGGTGCCAACCTCCCTAGGGTCCCTGGGCAGCTGTGTCTGTACCTTGCCACCCCATCGTGTGGGCCCTGTTGTGGGCTGGGCCGAGCCCCTAGGAGCTTGGGGACAGCCTTGGGTAGGTGCCTCAAGTCAGCTGGTTGGTGACATGATGGGGCGTGGGCCGGGTGCACCCCCTCCCTCGTGTCAGGTGTCCCTCCCAGCGGCACAGCTCAAGGCCCTGACTTGGATGTCAGTACTCTCTGCAGAGCTAGTCCCTGCCCCGGTGCTCCCTGCCTGCCTCTGCTGGTACAGGCTGCCCCAACCTCTCACCTTCGAGGGAGGATGCACACATTGGGGTCCCCACCCGAGGTCCTTGTGGCTGCCCCCACTTCAGCTCTCCTGGTGCCAGTGTCTCCTGAGGGCCGGGACACACTGTCCCGCTTGCTGATTCTGGGACCTCAGGGCCTTGCCGCAGGTGCCTCCTGGTGTACATGTCCATCCCCTCCTGCCATCTGCTCCAGACTGCTCCTTGAGGCGGCTGTCAGGATGGTCTCTTCCGAGTCACCCAGCAAGAGGACTCTGCCACCTCACCCCCCAGGGCACAATTTCTGTCTGGGATGCTGGGGCCACCCCAGGGGTTCTTCAGTCCCAGGCCCAAGTCACTCTCAGTGTGGGGTGAACCTGGAGCTTCCGGGAGCTCAGCCCAGCCGCCCCTTGACCTGAGCCCAGACACCAAGTGCACCTCCGCACTGTTGAAATAGACTTTTTATTGCATTGCTGCCGTTTTACAAAAATATGACAAAATAAATTAAAAACAAATAAATAATTGCCTATTCTGGGTGTGGGTGTTGTCTATGGGTGTGGGGGCACCTTTTGTCCCCAATCCTGGTTGAAAGGAAAACGGCAGGAGGGGGCTACCCTGGTGGGGCGGCCGTGCTGGGCAACGGGGCCGGGCCGGCGGCCGCACTGCTGACTGCTATTGCATATGTCGGAGGTGGGGCAGCTAGTGCCAGCCGCCGGGCCAGCACACTGCGTGGGGGCTAGGGCTGGGGCTGGGGCTGGGGCTGGGGCCGGGGCCTGCTGTGGGGGCCTCGGGTTCTGGCTCCAGTTCTGGTGGTGGCGGCAGCTGGAGGCTGTAGAAGCTGGCGTCCCCAGAAAGGGGCTGTGGCGGGGGAGCGGGCAGGGCCAGGGCGCAGGTTGGGCACTCAGCGATGGTGGCAGCCGGTGGGCTAGGGCGGGGGGCGGCAGCCTCACCCCCACAGCCCCAGGGTGGATCCCACTGCCAGCAGCCCGCGGGCGGCGTCAGGGGCCGGGACCGAGGTGTAGGGCTCCGACTGTGGCGGGTGCGGAGGGCAGGGGCGCCTGTGGGGCCTGGCGCTGTCCCTGCGGAGGGAGAGGGGCCGTTCCGGGCTGTGTCGCCCCCGGGCCCACGGCTCCCTCCCAGCACAGGCGCAAGAAAGGCCTTATTGCTTCGGATGGGGTCAAATGGGGCCTGAGGGCCGCCTCCCTGGGTGTCTTTGGGGTGTCCCCTGCCTTAGGCCGAGGAGGGGACTGGTGGAAGACCCTCTGGCTTCTGATCTATGTCCTTGTCCTGCAGCGGCCACTGGAGCGTGCTGGCCTGGGCCATGGCAAGAGTGGCTGAGCCAGGGACCTGGCCCAGGCAGCATGGGGTAAGGGGAGCCGGACCCCCGCGCTTGGGGCTCCCTGAGCAGTGCCCTCGGATTTGCATAGAGGCTGGGGGGTCCAGGCCCCCAGAGAGCTGGGTGCTGGCGGGTTGTGGGGGCAGGCGTCCCTCTCTAGGGGTCTTCCCACTCTGCTCTGCAGGGAACCCCGCTCCCGGGGGCTGGCCACCCTTCCGCCCAAGCCAGGGCGCGGCGTCCCCACCCCGAGTTAAAGCCTGTGACCTGAGCCTTCCTCTTCGGGCCGGGGCGCTTCCCGCTCCTCAGCCGCGGCCTCGTCCACTGGCCCGCTCCGTGCCCGACCGCCGCCGCCACTGGGGGCCGCGTCCAGCCGGGCCTGGCCGCCCGCGCCCGCCCCGTTGGCCTCGGCTCGCACCCCGCCGAAAGGGAATAGCTTAGCAGCGTGGAAAGCCTTGGGTGGCGACTGGCTGCGCTCGGGGTCCCGCCGGGTCTCAGGCGACTTAAGGAACTTGAAGCTGAGGAAGGCGGGCAGACGGGTGTCCCCGCCCGTGGGTGACGGGGCGGGGGCCGGCCGGGGTGTGGGGCCTGCGTTGCCCGCCCCAGTGGTGGCCCCCGAAGACAGGAACTTGCCCTGCAGCGGGATGATCTGCTTCAGCTTCATTACATTGTTGGGTGCCAGCAGCGAGCCCGGACGCTTGGGCCGCTCCTGCCCATGGCTGGCCGCCCCGCCGCCCTTAGCCTTGGCAGAGGCCTTCTCCGAGCTCGCGGCATCCAGCCCGGTGCCCTCGGATCTGGCCTCATCCTTGCCCGCATCGCGCTCCCTACGGGCATGGTGCTCGGCGTGTCGCTGCCGCTCCTCCTCCTCGCGCCGTCTCCGCTGCTGCTGCTGGTAGCGGTGCTGGGCCTGACGCTCGTGTCTCTGTGGACAGAGGAGAGGGTGAAGGGGGAGTGGCTGCCTGCTGGGCGGGGCTATGGGGCGCTTCTGGGTGTCCTTGGAATCCCTCAGCTCCAGGGGCCTGTAGATGCAGATGAGATGCAGGCTTCCTGGGTGCCCCGCAGTCCCAGCCATGCCGGGCGTCCTGGGCAAAGTGGGAAGGGATCCAAACCCGAATTTGGCACCAGCAGAATCCCTGGCCCAAGCCGTTGCTTTCTGGGAATTGGGAAGAAAACACATGTTTGCTGGCTGCTAACTGTCCCCAGCCACAATCCAAGCCATCTAAAGGAGCCCGGGAGGAAACTGGCCAGCCCTGCCCTGCTCTCCTAGACCTCGTTGGAGCTGCCAAGAGCCCACCCTGGCCTGGCCTGCAACCCGAAGCCCCAAGTGGGCTGCTCCATGGTAGGCCCTGGGTCTCATCTCCAGCATTAGAAGACAAAGCTTTTAAAAAATGTCACAATGCATCTTGGGCCTTGGCTGAGGGCTACAGAGCTCCTGCCCCCTGCAGCTGGGCCTGAAGGGACGTCATGGACTAGGATGCTGCGTCCTAAGCCACAGTGTCTGCAGCAGTCAGTCAGAGGCTGGGCAGGAGGCTGGGTTCCTCCTGGGGAGCACTCTGTGTCTCTGGTCCTGTACCCAGTCCCCACTCAGCCCAGAGCTGGCGCCCCAGACTCTCAAGGCCCTTCTATAAGAGACTGAGCCACAGGCAGCAAACTCACACCTCCTGACAGACTCCCACATGATCCCCATAGCCACTGTGACTCCTGGTTGTGTAAACAGGAGGAGACACTGCTGCAGCGTCAAATCAGCTGGGTGCACAGTGAGCACCACAATTCCAACTCAGCAGGTGGAGGCGATTTGAGGCCAGCAGTGCAAGCCAGCCTGGGTCACAGGGTGGGACCCTATCTCAAAAACAAAATAAAAAGAAAGTTAAAGAGGAGCCAGGGAGATGGCTCAGTGGAATATGCGCTTCCCTGGCAAGCATAAGGGCCTGAGTTCAATCCCCATTTCTGCCAATAAAATAAAATAAAAGCAAGGAAAAAGTCTATGGATATTCAGTACAGATGCTTTTTTTCAGTGTTGAGTACTGAGTTACACTCAGCGCTTAAAGTTTTCTTTTTAATTTCGAGATAGGATCTACCTAAGTTGTCTTGCGAGGGCTCAAACTTTGATTTTCCTGCTGCAGCCTCACCAGGGCTGGGACAATAGGGTTTACCTCTGGAAGACTTGTGGTATACGACTGGCTAAGCCCTGGGGCCAGCCCACCTGCACATTTTCCGTCCCACCAATGATCTGCCCATTGTGTAGCTCGACCCCCCATGTCGCTCAGTCAGGGCCTCCTACCTTGAAGGCCTCGCGACGCTGGTACTCGAGTTTGGCCATCTCCTCAGCTACCCAGCTTGGGACATCAGGGATGGCCATGTGGATGAGGTACTTGAGGAGCAGAGCAAAGTGCTGGGGGCACAGAGGGAAGCTGCAGGCCCTGGTGACCCTGCCCCCACCCAGCACCACCCCAGCCACCAGCGCCCACCTCGAGCACCACCACGGACACGATGGCCGCCTCCGGGCTCAGCCAGGGGAAGAGACGTTGTAGCTGTCCACACTGCCCAATGAGGTAGCAGTTCACCACGATGGCCAGAATGCCCATGGCCTCCATCACCTTCTGCGGGGTGCAGGGGGAGCTCAGTGCACTAGGCCTGCTGAGATCCCCAGGCTGGACCTTGGCTCCCCGCCCAGCCCAGCCCACCTGCCACTGGCCGATGCTCTCCACACGCTGGCCAAAGGGCCGCTGCAGCCCGGTACACAGCTTAAAGGCGTCGCTGCGGATCTCGATGAGGTTGTTGACTAGGGCGCAAAGCGCAGCCAGTGGGAACGCGGAGGAAAAGAGCACAACGTAACCGAACTGCACGAACATCTCCTGGTAGTCCTGGAAGGTGTCCTGGGGGTGGACAGTATGGGCTGGTGGAGTGTGGGTCGGGCACCTCCCGGCTCCTCAAAGCACACCCCCAGGGTGCCGCACCTCGTACTTCTTCATACAGCTCTCCAGCTCTGCCTGGGTGAGCTGCGGTGAGTGCCCCTCTTCTGGCGGGTCGATCCAAGAGGAGCGGTTCTGCCTCTTCTGCTTGGCAGCCTGCTCATCAGAGCCAGGCTCTGGCTCTCGGCCTCCCTCAGGGCCCTGGTCCCGGCCCTCGCATCCAGCCCGGCGGAGCAGGACAGCAGGCGGCTCATGTTCCGGACTGCCGGGAGGCCCCTCTCCCTCCTCCTCATCCTCAGTCAGGGTGAACACACTCGGCTCCATCCCCTTCTCCACCATGGTAGGGCTGCCCTCTTCGAGCAGCGCCTCTGGGCTTGGGCCAGGCTGGCCCCGCCCGGCCCCACGCTCGGCAAAGCTGACCTTCTTCAGCCGGAGCCCACAGTCCAAGAGGCCTCCATCCTCACCCTCGTCCTCATCTTCTTCATCCTCCTCGTCCTCCTCGTCCTCCTCCTCCACACCCCCAGGCCCATCCCTAACCTCTCCCCCTTCCCCTGCAGGCCTGCTCTCCACGGTGGTCGTCTCCTCCTCCTCCTCCTCAGGCACCCCACAGCCCCCACCAAGACACCTTCGGCTGCCTGCCCCGCTGCCACCCTCATCGGCCTGGGTTTCCAAGAGGCGGGGTACAGGGCGCCTGAGGCTGAGGCCACCAAGCAGGGCCCGAGCCAGCCCTGCCAGGGCCCGAAGGCCAAGCTCGCCACGGCGAAGGTGGCCATAGAGATGGGGCTGCAGGACCTCACGCACATTTTGCAGGAACTGCCGGGTGATCAGCAGGGTGGCCAGCATCTAGAGGGTGGGGAGAGGCCATGTGGGGCAGGGGGCAAGGACCAGCACAGAGCACCCTCCCTGGGTGCTCCTGGACACCAGGGCTTCGCATTCAGCCTCTGTTTACTGCCACAGAGCACAGCCTGTCTTGAGCAGCACCAGGCCTGGCACCAAGCACCCACCCCCAGGGTCTCTCAGGTGCCAGTGGCCTCTGGGGCCCATCTTCCTGCACAGGGTCCTTGCCTCCCCAGCCCTGCTACACATGCGCCCCAGCACAGCCACCTCCCACTTGGCCAGGCCCGTGGCCTCGCCACCTGCCCGTACTTTGGCCCGGGCTGAGAGCAGGAGGCCCCGGAGGGAGAGGAGGAGCAGGCGGAACCGCAGGGCCACGAGCGGGACCAGTACCGCCCGAAGCTGCCGCTCGAGGCTCTGGGACAGGGACAGGACGAGCAGGAGCTGTGGAGGGACCGATGGACAGATGGACAGACAGATGGACAGGCAGAGAGAAGACAAACAGATGGACGGACGGACAGAGAGGAGAGAAGGATGGAGGAGGGGGGGGAGAAGCCGGGAGCCCTGGGACCCCTGGGCCAGGTCCGGCCCCCCGCTGGCTGCCGCAGGAGCGGGGTCTCACCTCCTTGAGACGCTCCATGTCCTTGAGGTAGAAGCCGATATAGAAAAGGCTCAGGTAGGAATTGACAAACTGGAACTGCGGGCAGGAGGGAAGCAAGTGACAGTCATCTGCAGTCCCCGCAGGTCCCCGGTGCCTCACCTGTGGCAGCCACTCACCAGGACAACCTTGATGATGAGATGTTTCTCGTAGGCACTCTCCAGCCGGTAATTCTCTAGGGGCCAAGGAGGACCGTGAGGGGCCAGCTTCCCCCCCAACCCCCACTGCGTGGGGACACCCCGGCCCTTGCAGATCATACCCATGTCATTGAGCCAGATGGCCAGCTTCTTGTAGCCCTCAGCACTAACGCTGACCAGCAGGGCCAGCATGACCTTGGGCAGGAAGCGGGCAAGGCGTGGCAGCCCCTTCATACTCAGCACCAGCTCCTGCAGCAGGCAGGGGTTCTGTTCAGGGCGGGCTGGTGGGCGGGGCCAGTCCCAGGGGCCAGGGTGAGGGCACCAGGGTCACCTGCAGCTGGAAGCATCCGAGCATGAGCAGGAAGACACAGGCGAGGCAGGCCAGGCACAGGGGCAGGCTCACTAGCAGCTGGAAGAGCAGCCGCTTCCAGGGAGGGTAGTAGAACTCCTCTGCGTGAGTCACAGGGCTGATGCGACGCACACCCTGGCAGAGGGCGGGGCTGCGTGAGACCGAGGGTCACCCTGCTTCAGGTCCCTCTCAGCCTCTCCTGACGCAGTTTCCTCCAGAATACTCTGGGGCGCTGCTTTCTCTTGGAGCCCACTTTACCCTCAGGTCCCCTGCCAAGCCCACCCACCTGTGCCCCTCCCTTTCCCACTTCTGTCAAACTTGAGGCTGACCCTGAATTGGGGGCGCGGCTCCTCCATTACTTCTCCAGGAGAGTCCAGAGTCCCCCACTTGTAGGCCAGCTCAGCGCCCCTCCGTTTCCACTCCTCCAAGAACAGTGTTGACCAGATCACATTGAAGAGCGCAAAGACTACACAGGACACATCTCGGCTTGTCTGCGGGGCCAGCGTGGTGGTGAACTGTCAGGCCAGCGGCAAGAGGAGGACACTCAGCGTGGCCTCCCCAGCCCATGGGCTACCTGGTCGGCCTCTGTGAACGTGTACAGCACGGAGCCAAAGACAGCTGGGTACACCATTGCTGATGTGTAGAAGCCCAGCCAGGCAAAATACATGGCAATCTTCACACCGAAGTAGTCGCAGATGTCATCTGCCAGGGAGATAGGGGTAGGTCACCTCTGTCTGCCTCCTGGAACCCCTGTCTACTCCTGCCCAGCCCCTAGCCTGGGCCATACCTAGTGGCTGGTTTTCACACACTGCCTGTACCCAAGACTTCATCAGGCGGTTCAGAATGCGCTGCTCATGCACGGGAAACACCTGCTGGATGATCCCACGGGCTGCCAGCTCGGGGACTGCAGGAGGATGGGATAGGTGACACCGGCCTCGCCTGCTTCTGCCTCCACTGAGACCCAAGCTGAAGCTCTGTGCCTGCTCTTAAACCCTAAAAGAGCCCTTCTAGGGGTGGAGGTCTGGATGGGTATCTCATTCTCCTTGAGAATCTGGCAGAAGTGCGCAGAAAAGGGGGGGGCACCTGGAGGGGAGGGCCCAATGGGAAATAAAGTTGTCATCTGAAGGTGATCTTTTATTGTTTTCATAGGGGGAAACCAAGGCCCAGGCCTCACTCCACAGTATATGGAGCGCTGTCCACGGTCCTGACACACCTTATCCAGACTCAAAAAGAACATAGGCCAGACCCGCCTTCCACGGGATAAGCCCAACCCCTTTGCAGAGACCACACCCTTCAATGAACTGATTGGCCAGACTCCATTCTCGGAGACCACACCCCTGAATTCATTGGTTAACCTCCTCTTTACTAACCCCTAAGTGGTTGGGCTAAGCCCCGCCCTCCTTCCCTGCCATCTCACTGCCTATGATTGGAGGGTCAGCCCAGCTTTGCTCACTGATTGGCTGGTCCTCCAGGAAGCGCACGTTGTGCAAGGCCTCTCCCTGCTTGGCACGCAGGTTCTGCAGCCAGAAGCGGATGATGCTCTGGCGCTCCTGTTGGGGACAGGGTGTGAGCTCGGTGAGCGGCCCAGAGTCCGGGGCGCCCTGGGGGCAGGAGCCAGCCCCACCTGGGAGGTGAAGAAACGTAGCTCGCTCTCTACGTTCTCATAGATGAAGTCCTCTTCGCAGGAGAAGCCTCGAGTGCCCCCGCCGAACTCGGCCTTCACGGCCTTGCGCAGCCCCAGCTCGTCAGCGCCTCGGAGCAGGCTGCGAGGAGGGCAAGAGGGCTCACAGCGGGCCCGGAGGGACGCAGGGCCACCTGGGGCCGGGGCAGGGGCAGGCACTCGCCTCTCGTAAGTGGCGGTGACAAAGAAGGCGTAGGCGCGTGTGCGACGGTGGTGGCGGACTTGCACGATGAGCTCGGGGATGCCCACCCGGATGTGGTTCAGCAGCCAGAGCAGCGTGTGGTCGTCGGTTGTGTCTGCCAAGGGGCACAGGCACCGATGGCTCTCGCCACTGGAGGCCCCGGGACTTCCTATCTCCTCCCACTCGGAAGGCTGAGTCAGGAGGCCCGCGGGTACCTGGGAAGGTCATGAGCACGTCGCAGTTCTCTGTGGGCACCGTCTTCATCCATGCTTTGTGGGACACGAGGTAGCGCCCCGCCTGCAGCAGCCGCTTCCCGAAGAGCTTGTCTGGGGGGCAAGGGAGCAGGCAGGGGTAAGGCTGCCGGGATGTCAAGGCCCAGGTACGGCCTCGGGCTCAGCCCTCCAGCTCCCGGACACTCGCCTGGCCCTCGAGGGTCAGCCCGCCGCGCTGGTGGGGCTTGTTTTCCTCACCTCGCCCTTGCCAGGCCCTGCCCTCCTCCGTCAGCCCTTACACATCTTACTCATGCTCAGGCCCAGCTCCGCCTCCAAGCCCACAATCGCGGGGCGCGCGAGCAGCCCCGAACAGGCGCCTGGCTACCTAGGACAGCAGCCCGGGAGCTGGGCGCGGCTCCCACCCCATCGCACAGGTGGGGAAACTGAGGCCCAGAGCCTGAAGCCACACACCCAAGGTCACACAGCCGAACCAGGTTCGAACCCGGGCCAGCGGGACTTCCTGCGCTCCACCCAAAGAATGGAGCGTTTCTGCCCGCCGCGATCCCGAAGTCCATGTAGCTGGGTCCCTGAGGGGCGTGACCGGGTCTGCCCGGGCCCATCGCCTGCCGCAGGTCCCCGCAGCCCTGAAGAGCAAGAGGGTCCCGGGCGGAACCAGGCCGGACGGTGGCCTTAACGCGCCTCCCCCCGGCCTTCTCGCGCGGTCCAGCAGTCGCACACATACCCAACACTCCGGACGCGGGGGCTGCAGGCTCGCCCTCTGGCGGGGGTCTCTTGCCCCTCTCCGCATCCAGGGCCGTGCCCCCGGCGCCCGAGGCGGGCTCCACCATGGCAAGCTGGGTCAAGGGCTGCGTGCAGCCCGGGCGCCGGGGGGACGAGAGCGCATGGGGCCGAACGCGGAGGAAACAAAGGCCGCGCCCGCCCGCGTCGCTCTGTCCCCGTGCCCGCCGCTGCTTCTAGTCCCCGCCCGCGCTGAGCCGGCAGCCTCCTGTCCGGCGCGTCACTCTGGTTCTCAGCCGCCAGGCTGCACAGTCTGGTTCTCGGGCCTGCCCGCCTGGTTCTAAGGGCTTCTTTGTCGCCCGCCCACTCTGATCTCTGGTGCTCGTCCCCGCCCGCACCAAGGTGCATTCTTCAAATTGTCCCAACCTATGCAACTTTCTGGGCTCTTCCGCCCCGGAGCCTCGGTTTCTCATCTGCAAACTGAAGATTCTAATTGTTGGCCTGAGGCAGGACGTGGGAGGGACGAGCCTAGTCTCAGGAGATTCTGGGAATAATTTGCCCACACCAGCAAGAATGGGGTCACTGTTGACAGCTGGCTGGCCTGGGACCTTTGCATGACCTCACCCCTCAGCCCACTCCACTCTTCCTCCGGGCAAGATTTAAATAAATAAAAACAATTCTAACTAAACGCATACTCCAGATAAACGAACTTTTTTCTTTCTTTCTTTTCTTTTTTCTTTTTTCTTTTTTTTTTTTCCATACTGGGGATTGAACTCAGGGCCTTGCAGGCAGGGTCTCTCAAGTCCCCGTTGCATTATACTGGGAGCCTGATGAAAGCGTAGTCTCAGTAGAGCACATAGTAGATGCTAGATGTGTACTTATCACAGAGGGAATCACTGGAAACAAAGGATGTCGTCGCGGGTACCCATTTTGCAGATGACACTTTGGTAGGGCAGGATGAGGATCCCAGCTAGACCCCCGCTGTCCCTCCCAGGAGCTGATGGCCCGCCCGCCCAGGACGAGAACCAGAGAATCGCGACCAGGTTCCCGAGGCCCCGCCCCCGCGCCTGGAATCCTCGGTTCAGCGCTTTTTGGAGCTCGGCTCTGTCCCGAGTTAACCCGAAAGCGATTCCGGGACGCGGAAGCCTGGCGGGGCGGGGGCTGCGCTGGGCTTCGGCACAGCTTCCTGGAGGAGGGGGCCTATAAGAGGAGGGTGTAGGACGGGGAACAGCGATCCTGGCGGGGGAGGGAAGCGGGGAGTGGCGGCAGCAGGAGCTCTCTAAAGTTTGGGTTGGATTTTCCCTGTGCCAACGTCTGGGCTTCCCGGAACTCATCCCCAGCCCTTTGTAGTTTTTATTGTGAGACAGGGTCTAGTTAAATCGCTCAGGTTGGGCTCGAATCAACTATCCTCCTGCTTCAGGCTTACAGATTCTGATATGTCTCCCCTTTCTTGGGCAAGGAAACAGCGCAACCTTTTTTTTTTTTTTTTTTTTTTTTGCCTCACCTAAGGCTACGAAATAGCCAGGCGAAGATACAGGATTCAAACCCAACTCCGCTGTGATTCTCTGCGTGCCAAGCCGCGTCCGTTCCCCCAATTGCGCTACGGACCGGAACTGTGCGGTCCAAGGTTGACTTGGGAGCAATCGTTTCGCTGCACTCGTTGGAACACGGGGCTTCAACTTGTGGGCGGGATATGTTGTATGTGGTCCAATGGTAGATCAGAACCTTTGAACACGACCAGTCCTACGGCGGGGTGGGCGGGGCCTGCTGCCCGCAGTGGAAGGCGGGCAGGAAGGTCGGGCAAGCGGATAGCAAGTGGTTAGGTCCATGTGGCGGAAACTGCGGAGCTTAGCGGCCTGCAGGCCTCGCAGGTGGGGCGATCACGCAGAAGGGGTGTGACGGGGTGGGACGCTCCCCGGGCTCCTTGGGTTCCGGGGGCCGATTCCCAGCTGCGAGCCCAGCCCGGCCCCACCTTGCACCTCTCTCTCCCGCCCCAGCCTGTGCACGGCCCCCGGGGCCACCATCTTCGCGCTGAGCTCCGGTCGCAGCCGCTGCGGCGTCGCGGTGATCCGGACCAGTGGCCCTGCCAGCCACCAGGCGCTGCAAAGCCTGACTGCGCCCCGTGCCCTGCCCCGCGCGCGCCGCGCCAGCCTGCGCCTGCTATGCGACCCGCGCTCGGGCGCCCCGCTGGACCGCGCGCTGGTGCTCTGGTTCCCAGGTGAAGCCACTTCCCTCCGGGGGCGCTTCCCTCCGCTCGGTGCCCCACCCCTGACCTGCCTGCCCTTTTTCCGCACCAGGGCCGCAGAGCTTCACTGGAGAGGACTGCGCCGAGTTCCATGTGCACGGAGGCCCCGCGGTGGTGAGCGGCGTCCTGCAGGCTCTGAGTGAGTGGGTCGGAAGTGGGCACGAGGCCGGGTCGGGGGACGCGGGACCCAGGGGCTCAAGACCTGGGCTTTCCGCAGGCAGCGTCCCTGGGCTGCGGCCAGCTGAGGCTGGCGAGTTCACTAGGCGCGCCTTTGCCCATGGGAAGCTGAGCCTGCCTGAGGTGGAGGGACTGGCAGACCTGATCCATGCGGAAACTGAGGCACAACGGCGACAGGCCCTGCGGCAGCTGGAAGGGGAGTTGGGCCAGTTGTCCCGCAGCTGGGTTGAGACCCTCACCAAGGCAGGTGCCCTGGCACTCCTCCCACCCACCCTCACCCCTTTGTTGTTTGAAGATGCCAGTATGGCCTTTTGGGCTGGCTGGACCTGGGTTCAGATGGAGGGCAATGAGTGCTCATCCCATGCACCCCACGTCCAGGCCCTCGCCCACGTGGAGGCCTACATTGACTTCGCGGAGGACGACAACCTTGAGGAGGGTGTCCTGGAGCAAGGTGGGCCTGAGAGGGGGGACTAGCTGGAGTCTGCATCGCAGCCCTCAAGGCTCTGACTCCCTGCCTATTGCTCACAGCTGACCAAGAAGTGCGGGCACTGGAGGTGGCCCTAGGTGCACACCTGCAGGATGCCAGGCGCGGCCAGAGGCTCCGCTCGGGGGTGCATGTAGTGGTCACGGGACCCCCGAACGCCGGCAAGAGCAGCCTAGTGAACCTGCTCAGTAGGTGGAGGCAGGTGGGGCCTGGGTCGGGGTGGGAGAGGACCTGAGTCAGGCCTGGGGAAGAGGCTGGAGGGGGCCAGCATGGGGAGGAGCATGCAGGAGACAAGCTCCTGTCACAGCCCATCGCTTCCTTGGACCCCCCAGGCCAGAAACCAGTTTCCATTGTGTCCTCGGAACCGGGTACCACCCGTGATGTGCTGGAGACCCCTGTGGACTTGGCTGGGTTCCCCGTATTGCTGAGTGACACAGCCGGGCTGCGGGAGGGTGTGGGAGCCGTGGAGCAAGAGGGTGTACGGCGAGCCAGGGAGAGGTGAGTTGTGGGCCGCGCCTTGGTGTCCACACTGCCCTTTCTTCCCATTTCTGGAGAGGTACCAAGCTCTCCTTCAAGAGAAGGAGCTCGCCTTCACCTAGCGGGCTTTCCACCTGCCTCTCCTAAACCTTCCTCTTCCAAAGGCCTTGCCCACAGTAATGGCCACGCCTACCACCCCCACCCTCACTCTTCGCCCATCCCCCCCAGGCTGGAGCAGGCCGACCTGGTTCTGGCAGTGCTGGACGCCTCAGACCTGGCCGCTCCTGCCTCCCGTGATTTCCTGGACACAGTCATGGCCCCACTGGTGAGCCAGGATGGCAGAGGGAGCAGCCAGCGTCTGCTGCTGGTGCTGAACAAATGTGACTTGCTGCCCACCGAAGGTCACCACCCACAGCCCTGGCCGCACCCCCACCTGCTGCTGTCCTGCCTGACCGGCAAGGGGCTGGATGACCTGCTAGGGGCCCTGAGGAAGGAGCTTGCTGTGGTGTGAGTCCCGTCCGCCTCTGCCTGTATCTATCTGCAACATGGGGTAAACTTGCCACCCACTTGCCATTTATTTAACTGAGTATTAGGGTTCAGGCCAGTCATCTAGTTGCCTAGGTGAGGCTGGAGATTTGGAGAGGCCTCCCCTGGCCCACTTTGCAAGGCTTCTGCAGATCTGGATAGACAGCTCTTGTCTCTTCCAGGTGCGGGGACCCGAGCACAGGCCCGCCACTCCTGACTCGTGCACGGCACCGTCACCACCTGCAGTGCTGCCTGGATGCACTGGGCCACTACAAGCGGCGGGGAGACCTGGCCCTGGCCGCCGAGGCCCTGCGCATTGCCCGGAGGCACCTGACCCAGCTCACAGGCGGAGGGGGCAGTGAGGAGATCCTAGATGTCATCTTTCGGGACTTCTGCGTGGGCAAGTGAGGCTCACCTTGGGCCTAGCACCCCAGGCCCCGACCCAGCACTCCACATGGCCAGGGCCCTTCTGGGGCCAATGTGGATTCCCTTGGACACTGGGAGCTGGCGCGTGTGAGAGCAAGGTGAAGTCAGACTGAAGGATCCCAGATCTGCCTACTTTGGGGCCTGGTCTCACTAAAATTACCACCAGGCTGGCCTCTAGTTTAAGAGCCTCCTGCCTCAGCCTCCCAAATAGCTGGGCTCACAGGTTGAGGCACAGCAGGGAAGGTCTTTTGGTTTCAGAGGTTCTGTGTTCGTTTTTGACTTTTCAGTGCTGGGGATGGAACTCAGCATCTCCTTCCTGTTCAGTGAGGGCCCACTGAACCCACTTGCCAGCCTCAGTGCTTTCGTTTGTTTTGTGAACACCAGAGGAATGTGAAGATTCAAGAGGCCCTGCAGTGTTGCGGCACAGGGCCTCCGAGGTCCCAGCCGGACAGATGCATCTCCAAAACTGCTGAGGGCTTGGGTGCTTGTGTGCTGCCAATCAAATGCGTGGTTTTGTCTTTGGGGCTTTCTGTTTTGGAGTCAGGGTGTCCCTGTGTAGCCCCAGCTGGCCTCGAATTTGTAGCTCCTGAGGGCTGAGATGACACCTGGCCTTTATGGAATATGTGTATGATGCAACAGGTATTCTGTTTCCCAGGGAAACTGAGACTCAAGCAGTGGTGACCCACAGGACGTTGCTATGCTTGGGCTGTCGGGCTTCAAACCTGGGTTTGGCAGCTGCCTTCTAAGCGTTGTGCAGCAGCAGGTGTGGGACAGCTCAGGGACACAGATGGTTCCAGGCAGGTCTGGTGTTGTGTGTGACCATGCCCAGAGGGGGCCAAGCCAAACAAGACTGCAGAGCAAGGTCCTATCTTCCTTTTTTTTTTTTGTCTTTTTGAGACAGGGTGTCACTATGCAGTCCAGGCTGGCCTTAAGCTCACTTTGTAGCTCAGGCTGGTCTCGAACTCACAACAATCCTCCTGCCTCAGCCTCCCGAGTGCTGGGATTACAGGCCTGCGCCACCACACCCGGCTCCTTTTTTTTTTTTCTTATTTATATATACATGTTTGGCCGGCTCCGCCTGCCCTGAGGGTGGGACTGGTGTGGCATGTGGTGCCTGGAGTTGAACCTTGGTCCTCTGCACCTGCCTAAGCTTGCTCAAGCAGGTGCTTTAGACCACTGAGCCATCTCACTGGCCTTTTTTATTTATCTTTCTTTCTTTTTTTTTTTTTTTTGAGGTAGGTCTTGCTATATATATATAGTTAGGCTGACTATGAACTCACAGGCTGGTCTTGAACTCAAAGTGGTGCTCCTGCCTCCCAAATGCTGAGGTTACAGGAGTACAGCCCCCCACCCTGCCCACTTTAAAAAAAAAATGTATTTGGTACAAAGTCTCACTGTGCAGCTAGAACTCATAGTGAACCTTCTGTTTTCAGCCTCCCCAGTGTTGGGATTACAGGCATGCCAGCCTGTGGTACCGGAGATCAAAACCCAGTCCCTGTGCTTGCCTAAGTAGGTGCTTAGTCCACTGAGCTATCTCACTGGCCCACCCACCCTTCTTTTGTTAGTAATTTATTTTATTTTTATTTTGTAGTACCAGGACCTTGCACTTGCCAAGCAAGCACTTATTCTGCTATTTCCCTGAAACTAAAAGTTGAGAAGGATTTTTTGGGGGGCTGGCTCAGGCTGCCTTAGGGGTGGGTGGGGTGTGGCATGTGTAGCTGAGGATCGAACCGTGGTCCTGCAAGCCTCATTGGGTTTGCCCATGCAGCCGCTTAAACAGCTGAGCTAACCAGCAAGCGCCAAAGTCCTCTTTTTTTAGATATTATTCTTCTTATTTTTTGGAGGCAAGATCTCTATGCAGGGCACGCTAGCCTTGAACTCACTATGTAGGTCAGGTTGGGTTCAAACTGCGACAGTCCAACTGCCTCAGCCTCCCCCCTTGTATACAAAAAATAAAAATTTCAGCGCAGCACACAAGTTGCCTCTCTGCAGACGCTAGGATCGCGTTGCAGCGATGCGTGGCCAGCAGAGGGCGCCGTGTCCTAAGGAAGGCCTCTCGGGCAGATTCCCGCCCTCCGCCCCCGGGGAGTTTGCCTGACATTCAGACTACGCTCAAGATGCTGAGGCAGGAGGATCGCGGGATTTCAGCCCAGCAGGAGCCGTGCAGCAGAACTCAAAAGTGGCCGGAGTGTAGCTCAGTGGTGATCGTTTGTCTAGCATGCGTAGGGTTCCATCAGTGCTGCAAACACGAAAAACCACGAGGTGGCTTGGAGGCTGTTTATTTCTGACAGGCACTCAGGCTGAGGCAGGAGACTAAACTGGAGCTCAGCCCCGGTGACCTAGTGACTTATCCACGCCCTGTCTCACAAAGTTTAAAAAGGGCTGAGGATGTAGCTCAATGGGCAGGGCCGGAATCCCAGTACTAAGGAAAACAACAAAACCCCCCAGAATCCCCAGCTGAAGGCACCTCTTTCCAGCTTCCTTCAGAGTTCATTGCAGTTCCTAGCTCTCTGGGAGTTTGCATGTCCACCGGTCAATGTACTCCAAGTGGGGTTTCCTGAGTGGAAGGGCTTCACAATGAGCTGGACCTGTGGTTGTTCTTGTTATACCATTCTTCACATAGATAAACTGAGGTGTGGGGAAAAAAGCAAAGCTGAGGGTCCTGGGTTGGCAGCCTCACTGAATGGTGTCGCCGAGTGTGGGAGGTGTAAAAGACCAGGCAGCCCCAGACTGAGTGTCCCACGACCCTGGGGCAGGGTAAGAGGTGGCCGGCACACTGCTGGGTGGCTACCTGGCTTCCCTGCCCTATAACCTTGGTCCTGGCACCCGCACAATCAGGCCTTTGGCTCTGCTGCTTTTTCCAAGAGGGGTGAGGAGTTTGTGGGTTATTAATAGAGGCACAGGAAGCCCCCTGGTCAGAGACCTGCCAGGTATCCCCACGGGATGGGCTGCGTGTCTGCCGATGGCCCGTGGGGGTGCACACAGCTGCAGGGAAGCGGCTGGTGCAGAGGCTGGGCCCCTGGGATGGTCAGGGGGAGATGCATTCTGGAACCTTGGAACAGATGGATGGGGAGCCCGGGAGATCAGAGTGCTGATTTGTTGTTACTGACGCTTCTGGAGGGAGGGGTATAGAGGATAGGACCCAGAGCCATCCACAGAGCTCCCTTTCCAGGCCTTTTTATTTTGAGATAGGATCTCACTAAGTTGTCCAGGCTGGGTTTGAACTCGGGAACCTTCTGGCTCAGTCTCCTAGAGTGCTGGGATAACGGGTATGCATATTATGCTTGGGTTTTACATTACTATGGTAACTCCCACTTGGATGAGAAAATGGTGACAGAGGTGAACAGATGGGATGGGAATCCTGGGGTTGTGGGTGCCAACCCCAAGTCAGACCTGGCCAGCATCCATGGTTCCCAAATACACAGTGCTCAGAACAGCAGGCTGAGAGCCAGGGCCGATTCCTTGGGGCCCAGACTGCAGTCCAGGCCGCCTGCTGACCCTGCCCTACCCGCAGACCCTGGCCAAGTGTTTCCTGCAGAGTGTCTCTCGCCCGGGCTTCTTCCGCATCCCGGAAATAGCACTTTGTCCTGCCAGAGGTGGCCCTGCCAGCCAGACCCCATGACTCACCCTGCCACAGTGGGATGTGGCCTGGAGACCCAGAAAGGGGGGTGGACTGAGGGCCCCCGCTGCAATTTTAGACTGGTTTTCCCTCGGTGGCCATTTGTTCTGCTTCCTGGAGTCTGCTTAGAAATAAGATCCCAGCATCTCCTCACTGAACCTTTCCAGCAGGGGATGGCAGGATTTGCATTTTTCTCTTTTGTTTTTGTCTTTGTTTTGGTACACTGGACTTAGAACCCGGGGGGGGGTTTGAGTTTCTACCACTCTGGAAAACCACTTTCTACACGTCCCCAGCTGCAGGCCTGCGCTTCCAGGTGATCCCCCAGCCTCCTTCCTTCACCCACCCCTGCCACCACCCATCTCGGTGTCACCACACCAGATGCACCCTCGCGGCCACCGAGCGTGAGCCTTGCCACCCCGGGGTCCTCTGCCGCAGCAGCCTCATCCATTCCGGCCAAGGGAGCGTTTGAGGCGTGCTCTGTGACCCCAGTGACAGTCGCTGGTCCCCAGTGCGCTCTGAGGCACGTGTTGGGACCGCCCCTGTGTGCTCCGTCCCTGGTGTCTCTTCACAGCAGAAATCACGACCCTGGAGCCTCGGAAGGGGTGCTAGTATTTATTAAATGGCAATAGTATCTGTGTTGGCGGCGGGTAGGGCCGGGTGTGCGTGCAGGACCTTTGGAGTTGCTTATCCCAGGACTAGGGCTACAGAGGTCCTAGGAACTCCCAAGAGGGGGACCTGGAAACTCGAGGTGGGGGTGCGGCGGCGAATGGCTTCCTGTTCGCACCTCCGGTCCCGGCGCGGGGAGATAAGGAAGCGGGAGGAGCGAGGGCGGCGGCAGCGAGAGGAGCGAGCGCGCGGGAGGCTCCGCACACTACGTCAGCGCGCGGCGCCGCTCGGCCGTGACGCCACAGGGGTGCCGCGTGACGTCACCGCGGAGCGGGGCCCCGTCCTGTGCCTTCGCCCCTTCCCCGCCTTTCTTGCCCTTTCTCAGGCGTGCTTTTCTCTGGAGCACTGCTGCTTCTCGACTTTGCCGTGGGCTCCCGTGGTGACGGCAGCGGCGTGGGTGGCCGGCGTCGGTGCCGCGTCGCGCCCTCCCGCCCCGGGCTCGCGGCTTCCTCAGGCCCTGCGGAGTCGGGGACGGCGCGGTGAGCCGCGTCCTCGCCTGGCCGCCCGCGGGCCCCACTCGGTGCCCGTCCTTCAGTGCTCTGGGGGGCTGGGGCAGGAGGATCGCAGGTGCACACCCTCTCGGGCGCCAAGGTCCCGGGTTCATTCCCGGTTCCGCAAAAAGGAAGCCCCCGCCGGCTCCCAGCCTCGCGGGGTCAAGCCTGCAGCTAGGGGGCAGCTGCACGCCTGGCCGGCTTCCCTCTGGTCCCCGTTAGGTCTCTGGCCAAAGGTCAGCTCAGGAAACCTCCTCTTGTAACTTCACCCTCTTCCTCACCCTTCCTTCTTGCCTTTTTCAGGCTTGCTTTTCTTTGGAGCACCTCCCTCTCCACTTCCATAGTGCCTGGACCAAATCCTAGTATTTGTTTTTATATCAACTTTTTTTTCCCCTTGCATCAGGGGCTCACTATGTGTACAGCATAGCTACAAACTCCCGGATACAAGCAGTTGTCCTGCTTCAGCTTCCCGAGTAGCTGGGGCTACAGGAGAGGGACACTGTACTGGGCCAGTGGTTTTTTAATTTTAATTTTTTTGTCTTTTTGAGACAGGGTCTCACTATGTAGTTCAGGCTGGCCTTAAGCTCACTTTGTAGCTCAGGCTGGTCTCGAACTCAGAACCATCTCCTGCCTCAGCCTCCCGAGTGCTGGGATTACAGTCCTGCGCCACCATGCCCGGCTCTAGTGTTTTTTAAAAAATTGCTGTCATCCAGCACCCTGGGAGGCTGAGGCAGGAGGACAACAAATCTGAACTCCAGCTTGGACAACTTAGTGATTTAGTGAGAGCCGCTCTTAAAATAAAACATAAAAAAGGACTGGTGGTACAACGCAGTGCGAAATACCTGGGTTCACTCCCTGGTATTGAAGAAAGGAGAAAACATTGGAGTCAGATGACTGGATGGGTGCCGTCTGTTTTAGCCTAACCCAAGCACCGCCATCCTGCTCTGTAATCATCCTCATACTAGGTCAAACTGCTGAAAATTTCTGCTGTCATAATGACCCCTGCTGTAAGCCGACTTAACCAACTTCATTTTGTAAAACTTATGTGAACTCCATTTTGTGATATTTTGTCCTCTTTGTAAATTCCACCTAGATGTTTTAACTGCAAAACTGTAACTGCTTAAACAGATAAGGAATGCTCCCCTGAGTTTAACAAAATGTGCTTCACTGTCACCAGATGTCTCTCTAGATTCCAAAAAGCAAGAATTATACCCAGGCCCAAATAAGCTATGTAAAGACCCCCTAAACTGCCTGTCCAGAGAAGAAAATGACAAACTGCCTGTATAGATAGGGAATGACTCCTTCCCCAAGTCCTCCCCCCAACGCTTTGTGGTTTTCAAGCTTAAAAACCCGTCTCCCCACCTCAGTGCACACTCGCATGTGTTGCAGGGTGTCTGCCGCTGGGTACCAGCTAAAATAAAGCCTTCTTTTTCCTTTTCGAGCCTGCCTCATTTTTGGGTTACAACACCTTCCACATAAAGCTCAAGTCTCAGATTGATCAACCACCTAAATAAAGGGCAGGGCACATGCTTGCCCAGCTCAAGGTCCTAGGCCCCAACCCATCAAAGCTCAGCCCAAATACCAAGACCTTTGACCTACAGCTTTGGAGGGACAGGGCCAGGGCCTGAGGGGGGCACGGCTGTGGCTGGCCCCACCTGCTCAAGAGGCTGAGGCAGGGGGGTCCCTTGAGACCATGAGTTTGGGCATTAGGCAGTGTTTCCATAAACAAATAAAAAGACGTTGCCAATGCAATGGCTGTGCCGGCCCACAGTGCCCAGCATGCTGAGCCCGGCCCCAAGGGAGGGCCAGGGGCCAGAGCCCTTCCTGCAGCCCTGAAGCCAGAGACAGGAGACTAGGCTTAAGTGCCCATTGTTTTCTCTCATGGTACGTCATTTGGGGTAAACAATGTCAAGAGCTTCCCCGGTTCTCAGCCGGGCCGGACAGTCCTGGGCTGGGAGCCCGGCCCCGTTCATGACCCCAGCTGGGGCCTCAGTTTCCTCCTCTGAGAAATGGGGATAATAATAGACTCCCTTTCCTTGCCACCAGGGCTGTGGGCCAAGATAGAGAGAGGAACACTGTGTCCTGTGGGACAGGAGGAAGGAGGGGCTGGGCAGAGCTAGGGCTGTGAGGGGTGAGGTCTTGTCAGGGAGGGGCTGCAAGTTGCATGGTTGGGACTCCATTCTAAGGAAGCATGGTGTATCCTTTCCCCCAAACCTGCAGGGGCCTAGTGGGGCACAGGGTGTTACGGGTGGGCCAGTCACCTAACCTGTGACCCTGTGCCGGTGTCATCTGGTAGGTGCCTCACCTCGGTGCGGTGAGGGGTGAGGGCACTGAGCCAGGCCCACGGATGCTGGATGGCTGAGCCGCCCTCGTCCAGTGCCCGGGGGCGGCCCTCAGGCCTGACCCAAGTGCTTGTTCCTTTTGTTTATTTTGGCATCAGAGCCAGAACCCAGGGCCTGACTCCCACTAGGCCAGTGCTCACCCCCAAGCTCATGCCAGCCCTTTTGATCAACTTGAAGCAGGGTCTCCCTGTGTGGGCCAGCCTGAGCTCAAATTTATGATCCTCCTGTCTCTGCCTCCAGAGCAGACAGGATGGCAGAGGCCCCACCATGCCCTCTCAAGGTCTGGCTCTCCCATCTAGGGAGTTGGGACAACAGTGGTTCATCTGAGCCAGGCAAGGTGCTCATCCAGCACTCAGACGCTGAGGCAGGAGGGCCTGGACTATCAGGAAGAAAGAACTGGCTGTGTCTTGGGGACTTCAGGCTCCTCAAGCGGTCTGGAGTGGAGGCTAGAGGCGGCGCATGCGGCCGGGCTCCCCAACCCCAGCTGGGGTTTGGGCTTCGGCCAGCAGAACCTTACCTGACCTGGAGCAGGGAGACCCCTTGCGACTCGAGGATCATCTTCTTGAACTTTTCCAGGCTGTCTGGGTCTGCAGAGGGACTATGGGTTGGGCTGTGCCTCCTGGGAAGGGGCTAACTCCTTGCCCCGCCCCCATGCACCAGCCTGGTCCCATCAGGGTCACTCACCAATGGGGGTCGGGTTGAGGGCCGGGGGCACAAGGCGAGGAGGGTTCACTGGCTGCGACTGTGAAG
Organism: Ctenomys sociabilis; assembly: GCA_004027165.1. Lineage (NCBI taxonomy): Eukaryota > Metazoa > Chordata > Mammalia > Rodentia > Ctenomyidae > Ctenomys > Ctenomys sociabilis. The sequence goes on from PVKA01003494.1 coordinate 81,927, forward strand.
GAGGAGGAGGCTGGTGGAGCCGAGGCCTGAGCCCGAGACCCGTCCACCAGCCACCCACTCAGTGACAGCGGGATCTGGGGGCCTCTGCACTCACACCCTCCTCAGGAGCCACTGCTGTTAGCCAAGGCGCTGGCCCTACATGCCTGAGCTCTAACACCGCATCTGAGCCCAGCATCGCAAAGCTGGCCCCAACCCCAACAATCCTGAGCCTTCCCCGTTCCCTGCACCCTGTAGATCCCACCATAGCTGTAATTTTTTTTTTTTTTTTTTTTTTTTTCTAGGATCGGAATAGGACCTTCACACGGAGCTGCAGCCCTGGCTCCTTTTGAATTATGTTTAAGTATTTCAAATTTTGAGACAGTTTCACTGAGTCGCAGAACTTCCACCCTCCTGCCTCGGCCTCCCGAGTGCTCGGGCCACCCTGTCTCTGGGTCTCCATTCCGACCCCCATTCTCTGGGCCCATCCCAACCCCGAGCCCCCACAGAAAGCCGGGACGCCTTTTCCACGCCAAGTGTCGCCCGCGGCACACCTTGGCCTTGAGGCAGGTTTGCAGCGACTCCTGCTTCACCTCCACCTGCACCTGCAGCTGCGCCATCTGCTGCTTGCGCTCCTCCAGCTGCTTGGTCAGGGCCTCGCGCTCCTTCCGCAGCGCCTCCTTCTCCTCCAGCGCGAGCTGCGTCTGGCGCGAGCAGTCGGCGCGCATCTGGGCCTCGCGCTGCGCCGCCTCCTTCTGCGCCTTCTCGGCCGCCTCGTGCGCGGTGCGCAAGCGCTGCTCCGCCTCTAGCTTCTGCGCGCGTAGCTCCGCGTTCTCGCGCGCCACGCGCTCGATGTCCGCGCGCAGCCTGCGCGCCAGCTCCTCGCCCTTGGTGGTGAAGATCGCTGGCAGCTGGTCGCAGGCCCGGCGGACCGCGGCCAGCCGCTGATCGGTTTCCAGCGGGTGGAAGGCGCTGTAGCCCGAGCTGTAGAGCAGGGTGTCCAGCGTGCGCGTGATCACGGAGTCCCGCCACAGCGTGCGCAGCTCGGCCAGCAGCTTGTCGTGGTCCAGCGGCGCGCACAGCCCCTGCACCTGCTGCAGCCGCCCGTCCGCCAGCTGCTGCTGCTGCGCCAGCTGCTCCTTCGCGCGTGCGCACTCGCTCAGGCTCCTCTCCAGGCCAAGCCGTGTCTGCACCCCTTCATCCTTCTCGCGGCTGTGCAGCGCCTTCTCCTTGGCCAGCTCCAACTCCAGCATCTTATTCTTCTGCTCCTTCATGACCAGCTGGTCTGCAGCACAGGGCGGGAGTCGAGGCTGCCCCGGCCCTGGAGGGTGTCCGTCCCGGGCCGCCCCTCCTGCCCGCAGCCCCCGCCACCCCGCGCCTCTGGCCCGCGCGCGCCCTGCTCACCGTGGCAGCTCTTGTTGTCCGCCTTCAGCTGCTCCTGGCACTGCTGCTCGCTCTTGATTATGGCCACTATATATTGAAGGTGGCTCGCGTGGGTGACCTGCGGGGCCGGGGACGAGGATCCTCAGCGCCCTCCCGCGGTGCGCAAGGCCCAGGGGGACGACACCCAGGAGGGCTCGCGCGCTCAGCCAGCACCGCAGAAGAAACGGGTCTTTACGTTTGATACTGCTTCGCTCTCAGAAGCGAAGTGGGGGGGGGGCAGAGGAGAGTTGGTTTACAGATCCCAAAATAGGCACGAGGATGAAGTTCTCGCGTTCCACAGAACAATAAAATCACTAGAGTTCACAGGAACTCATTGTGTATTTTAAAATAGCCACAAGAAGGGATTTTATTTTTGGCTTTTTGACAGTGACACCACATAGCCCAGGCTAGCCTTGAACTCACAGCAATCTTCTTGCCTCAGCCTCCTGGTTGCTGTGATCCCAGGCGTGCGCAAGCACGCCCGATCCTGGGAGAGGGCTTTGTTCCCACCACACAGGAACATAAGTACGCCAGGTGACAGCTGTGCTAACTGTCCCGTCTGGCCCCTACCCATGTTATCCAAGTGTGGAAACGTCACTGTAGCCCAGGAATGTGTAATATTATTTGGTGTCAACTTTTATTTATTTTTAATTTGGTACAGGGTCTTGCTATGCAGCTCAGACTCATAGTGATCCTCCTGTCTCAGCCTCCCCAGCATTAAGATTACAGACATGAGCCACCATGCCCAGTTTTGGGGCTGGCGCTGCATGCGGTACTGGGGATGGAACCTGGGTCCTTATGCTTGCCTAGGCAGGCACTTACACCTCTGAGCTATCTCCACTTCCCTGGTCTTGAACTTGTGACCCTCCTGCCTCAGCCTCTGGAATGTAGAGGGTGGCTCTGTGCCTGGCTGTTCTTTTAAATTGTACTTTGGGGTTATTTTCTTGTCTGTGCCCTGGGGACTGTGTCTTGCACTGCTAAGCCTAAGCTGTAGTGCTGAGTGCAAGCCCAGCCCCTGCCCACCTGACTGTAGCCCTCTGCTTATGGAGCTGGAGAAAAGGAATCACACATCGCCGGGACCTTGGTTCACCTGCAGCTGTGGCAGAGAAGTCCAGGTGCAGAGGCGGCTCTGCCTTTCACAGAGGTGCAGCGCAGCCAGGTGTGCATGGGGCAGCCTTGCACCAGTGCAAATGACTCCAGGTGGCTCGAGGAAGAGCTGAGCGGGGAGCTGGTAGCCCGCTCACTTAACACACTTGGGCCAGGACTTCAAATCCCAGCACTGGGAAAAGAAAGCCAGAGACCTAAATACAAGAGCCCAAATCTTCAGATACTTGATGGGTGTTAAGTCAGAATGACCTAAAATCTTCCATGGATCCTCAGATATGCCAACCCTACACTCCAGAGAAGAACACACAGGACACTAGGTTTCTTTCTTTCTGTTTTGGTGGAACCAGGGATTGAACTCAGGCCCTTGCACTTGCTAGGCAAGAACTTATTCTACTCCTCAGCCCCAACACTGGGTTTCATCAGCATTAAAACCCTTTCGGCTTTGGCCAGGCATGGTGGCCTACGCTTGTCGTCCCAGCACTCAGGAGACTGAGGCAGGAGGATGGTTGTGAGTTTGAGACCAACCTGGACTACAAAGTGAGCTCAAGGCCAGCCTGGACTAATATAGTGAGACCCTGCCTTAAAAGGACAGCAACAACAGCAAAGACCCTCTCAGCATCGTAGGATTCCATTGCGAAGCCAGGTAGGGTGCCACTCACGGGTTACCCTAGCACTCAGGAGGCTGAGGCAGGAGGATTGCCACAGGTGTGAGGCCAGCCTAGCCTATATGGAGATGTTATCTCAAAGTGAAAAACAATAAAAATAGAAGTCTGGCAGCTCCTCATATTATCCAACAGTTACCATGAGACTCTTCTGTCTCCTTCCTTGTATTGACTTCAAAGAGGTGAAATTGTCCACAAGAGACCTGTATCCCAGCATCTTCCACCACAGACAGTAGCCAAAAGGTGGCAATAGCTCAAATACCTGGCAGGCAAACGGAAAAACACAGCACACTGGAATATTACCCAGCCATGGAAAGGAAAGGTGCTGTGACACGCACTGCAAGCCCTAATGATGCTGGGTGACAGTGGCAGGCACAGAGGGTCTTGGGTGTCCCAGACAGGGAAGAGCCAGCATGTGTGACCCACGGGGACAAGTAGTGGGTGTCGACCTCAGGTGTCAGGAGGGTGGCTGCAGGGTTTCCTTGGGCGTGGACTGTGCTGGTGTGGGGCCTGCTGTCAGTGTTGTGGCACTGGACCACTTTGGGGGAACTGGCGGACACAGTTCCTCGTCAGGCTGCACAGGACGCTGCGGAGCTGAGGCCAGCGCCCCAGGAGGGAGGAAAAGCTGGTGCCTCTCTGTGGCCCTCACCCTGCCTTTCAAAACTGCCCTGGGCTAGGCCCCAGGGGCCAGTGGACAGGACAGACATCCCCTGGGACCCTTAGGTACTAGCTGAGCCAGGCAACAGGGGCCTGTCATCCCAGCTGTCTGTGAGGCGGAGGCAGGAGGATCACAAGTGTGAGTCCAGGCTGGGCTAAGAAGTGTGCTCAACTGGGCTGGCCAAATAGCCCAGTGGATTAAAGTGCCTGCTTCGGCTGACCTAGGTACTGGGTTCGATCCCCAGTGTGCTGTGCCAGCCCTGTCCCTGGGGCACGCAGACACGACAGGGACTAGATGCGGTGGCACACACCTGCATTCCCAGCATTTGGGAGGCTGAGGCAGGAGGATCGCTACAAGTCTGATCTGTGTAGTGAGACCCTGTAGGCCCTGCACAAAATACATTGAAAAATTTTTTAAAAATTTAAAAATGAGCACAAGGCCAGCTTGAACTGCACAGTGAGACCCTGTCTCAAAAAGACAGAAACAAAACACCCCACATTCCTTGATGCCACCAGGGTGAAGTGGGGACCCCTGGCTGGCACCCAGCAGTGCTGCCCTCCTGGGGAGGAGGAGCAGCCCGTGATTCGAGGGGCCCCGATGCCTCTGACCCCTCAGGGAATGCCAACTAGAGGAATCTATCATCCCAAAAGCGGGGAGGGAAGAAAGAAAGAAAAAGAAAAACACAGGAGCAGGGGGTGGGGAACTCAGCTAGGATTTTTCAAATTTGGGGTTAAAAGCTCTAAGATCTGGGCTGGGAACGTAATGCAGTGGTCAAAGCAGCCACTCAGCGGGCACAAGGTGCAGTCCCATCCCAAAATGAATAAATAAATAAATAAACATCTGTTTAAAATAAAACTCTGAGGGGCTGGCGGGATAGCTTAGTTGTCTAGGGTGCCTGTTTGGGCAAACTCAGTCAGGCGCAGGGACGGCTGACTGATGCCCGGCACCGCATTCTGCAGCAGACCCGCGCGTAAGGTGGGCTGAGCCAGAGAAAATAAAATAAAAAATAAAAATCTGGGCCAAGCATGATGGCACACACTTGTAATCCCAAGATGCTCGAGAAGATCCTGACCTTGAGGCCAGTCTGGTGGCTTAGCAGAACCCCGTTTCAAACACAAAGCCTGGTGTGGTCCTGGCCCTGAGGTCTGGTGCTGGGGTCTCCAGGGTTCTGGGGTGTGCGTGACAGTTCAGGACTGAACGATCCCAGGGTAGGCACAGTGCACCTGGAATCCTAATGGGCCTGTCCCAGGGCGGAGGTTCTGAGAGCTGCCATGACCCCCAGGGATGCAGACTCTGGCTCTCTGGGCCTGGACAGAACCAGGGCCTTGGTGCTGAACCATACCTGGACCAAATTCTGGAATTTTCAAACTTAAAAACTGCTAAGGCACAAAGCTGGCCCGGCTGGGCTGGAGCTTGTGATCCCTCCTGCCTCAGCCTCCCGGATCCTCTGGGCAGTCTTAAAGGGACCTTCATTCTGGGGTCTCAGGGGTTGGCAATCTGGGCAGCCCACCTACTCTAGGGTAAGGGCAGACCCCCAGGGGCCAGGAGACACTGGGGTCCAAGGGGACCTGAGGCGGGGGCATGTCCTGCCTGCCACCTCTGTCCCTGCCCCATGGCTGAGACCACCAGGCAGCGCCTTCCTCTGCATCAGGCCAGTGGGACCCCACTAGAGGAGGCAGAGAGAAAAGGGCACTGCCCGGGGAGTGGGCGAGAGCAGGGTGCGAGGGGTGAGTGTGTCCGCTCCGCCTGTGCCACTGCCCTCGGACACTGTGGTCCACATTCCTTGGGAAGCAGCCTTCTCTCCCAGGTCTCCTTTCCCTGCCTGCCTCCCCGCCCAGCCAGCAGGCCTGGCCGGTTAGAATCCAGGCTCCGCACCTCGGCATTCTGGCTAAGCAGTAAAGAAGCCTTTGCATTCTGTGTCTCCATCTGTCTGTCTCTTACTTTTGTATTTCTTAGACAGGATCTTATATAAGTCACACCGGCCTTCAACTCACGGTGATCCTCTTGCCTCCTGTCCTGATTAAAAGCAGACTTGAGGGGACCACTGTTCAGGGTCCCCCCTCTTGTCCTTCTCTCGGACAGGAGCTTTCTTTCCCCCAATAAATATGTTCTGCTCATAACCTCAAAAAAAAAAAAAAAAAAAAAAAAAAAAGCACAAGACGGGCACATATCCCTCACCACAGCATGTGCCTCTGTGTGTGTGTGTGTGTGTGTGTGTGTGTGTGTGTGCATGTACACTTCACTGGAGAAAAAACACAGAAAACACTGAGCGAATCCCTGATCCTTACACACACACACACACACACACACACACACACGTGTGTGTATATATATATATAAATTTTATTTACCCAGGACCACAAGTTGCCTCAAACTTGCGGTCCTCCTGCCTTAGCCTCCTGAGTAGAACCACCGAGGGGGGAGCACAGGGCCTCCGCGGCCCCTGATGGGGCTGAGGCTGAGGCACCGACCCTGCCCTCTGCGGCCAGCCGCACCGCCGTGGGCACTTGTGTACCTCAGGTCACTGCCTCTGGCTGCCCTTTTGCACCAGGCGCCCCACTGAGCCTGAATCTGGGCAGCAGTGCTGGGGCTCAGTGCCTCAGGCGGTGGTTGGGAACTCGGTCCCACTGGGTAGTGCAGGACTGGCTGGTCAGGATCCAAACTCCTTGCTTTAGCACCCTGGCTAAACACTAAAGAAACCTCTACATTCCGTCTGTCTGTCTGCCTCTTATTTTGTATTTCTTAGACAGACTCTTATTATATAGTTTATACTGGCCTTCAACTCATGGTGACCCTCCTGCCTCAGCCTTCTGAGTGTGGTGTGGGGTTCCAGGTGTGCGCTGCCATGCCCAGCTTCTTTCTCCCTTTTTGAGGCAAAGCCTCACAGAACAGGCAGCCGGCCTGGGGACTCTACACAGCTCAGGTTGGTCTTTCTTTCTTTCTTTCTTTTTTTTTTTTTTTTTTTTTTTTTTTTTTTTTTTTTTTTTTTTTTTTTTTTTTTTTTTTTTTTTTTTTTTTTTTTTTTTTTTTTTTTTTTTTTTTTGCAGAACTGAGGATTGAACTCAGGTTGGTCTTGATAAACCTCTGTTTTTTTGCTTGTTCTGGACAAGGTCTCACTATGTAGCCCAGGCCCGCCTCCACCTTGCACCCAACACCCTCCTGTTTCAGCTTCCTAACTGCTAGCGTTGTTACCTGCGTGTCACCACCATGCCCACCCCTAAAACCATCTTTATAAATCACCTCGTTTTAGTTATTTTTGTATAGGACTTGGAAGCAGACAAGGACTCATTTTTTGTTAGAAGTGCAGGCCAAGCCGGGTGTGGGCGTGCCCGCCTGCCATCCCTGCGCTGGGGAGGCTGAGGCAGGAGGGTCGCCGCGCACTCCAGGCCCTCCCGGGCTGCGTGGAGGGACCCTGCCTCCCGACCCAAAGACAAGGCTCACCCGGTCGGCCTGGCACTGGCGGAAGCTGGCGTTGAGGCCGTCCAGGTCGCGGCGCGCGCTCAGCAACATCTGCATGATCGCGTCCTTGGCGCGCGCCGTGAGGTTGAGCTCGCGCGTGAGGTTGGCCCGCGTCCCCGCCAGCCCCACGACCTGCGCGTGCAGCGCGGCGGCGCGGCGCTCGGTGTCCTGCAGGTTGGCCTCGGTGCCCTGGTGCACATTGCCATAGACCATGAAGAGCACCAGCCCCGCGATGATGAGCAGCTGGATGAGCGAGGCGAACAGGAAGAAGTAGCGCAGGTAGTACCAGCAGCCGCGCGCCGCGCCGCCCGCGCGCGTGTAGGGCGCCCCGGGCTGCACGGCCAGGCCCATCGCAACTCCTGCGGCCGCGGGCCCGCGCGCCTTTATAGCCCGCGGCGGCGACGCCCCGGCGCTTCCTGGAAGGGAGGAAGCCGGGCATCGCGCCCCGCCCGCGGCCGTCTCTCCCTTTCTTTCCTTTTTTTCCCCTTTCTTTCCTTTGTTGCTCTTTGTGTGTCTGAGCCGGCTCTCTGTCTCGCTCTGGAACCACCCCACCGTGGCCTCACACCACAGCGATCCTCCTGCCTCGGCTTCCCCAGGGCTGGGATGGCAAGGCGTACACCACCGTATCTGGCCTTTGGGACAGATGTGATCTCATTTAACGGTCTTGGGCCCATGGGGAGAAGCTTCTGTGCCTGCAAGCTGGTGACACCTGTGCCCGCCAGGCTGGGGCATCGCCCAGGGTGGGTGGGTGACAGGCGCCGCACCTCGAGGTGGCTGCCCGGAGCACTGGCTGCCATTCCTTCCTGCTCCTCTAGGTGCTCCATACTTGCTCAGGGCCATGCATGGAGGTGGATGCTCAGAACCCCCAGGCTGGGGAGGCTGAGACAAGAGGGTCTCCTGTTTGAGTCCAGCCCAGTCAAGTTAGGAGACGTTTAAAAAAAGTGGGGGAGGGCTGGGGATGCAATGCTGTTGGGGCCTAAGCGCTGTCCCCAGGACTGAACAAGAGTGAACAAACCACCCTGGAGCATGAGCTTGGGTCTTGGGAGCTGGGGCTCCTATGTGCGCCGATGGGGTCTTGGCTGTGTGTGCCTCAGTTTCCCTAGTGAGGTGAGGCGAGCTCTGTGCAGGGTGCTTTGTCGTCATTCCTCCCTCACCTGTTTGTTTAGGGCTTTGTATGACGCTGGGAGGCTCCCCTTCCACTTCCCATCCCATGTTCTGGGGTCATCCCAGGCCCATCCTCAGGTGGCCAAGAGCAAAGGATTCTGGGCATGGCCTCCCCAGGGGCTTGGGAATATTCTCGAATCTTCTCTGCTTGCTCCACAGTGGGGTGCCACGGTCTGCAAGGGTCCAGCCTGGGCCATCAGCTGCTGCTGGGCTTGGGTGGGTGACAGTGAGAAAGCCTGCAGGGCCTGGGGCAGGCTGGAGGGACAGGATTCGGGCTCCTGGCAGGGCCAGGTGACATTGCTTATGGCTGTCCCTACCCATGGACACGGGGTGGGAGGCCATGTCCATCTCCAGGCTGTGGGGGGGTCCAGCTGGGAGGGTCCTGGTGCCACCCCCACCGTGCCGAGTGGGGAAGGAGGAAGTTCCCAGGGTAGCCGGAAAGCTCCGGGTGACCTTTGCCCTGCAGCCACCCAGTGATTCCTGCTCAGAGGGGCTGGGGTCGGCGCCCAACCAGCCGCGTGTCTGGTTGGCCAGGAGCACTGGGCCTGGGTGACAGGTGGGGCCCTGTGCCACCCCCAGGTAGACCCCGGGCCTCGAGGTCCTCTGCTCCAGCTGGGCTTTGTGCAAAGAGGAAGCAAAGCGCAAAGCGCAGACACGACTGAAAAATGCGTGTGCACAAATGTGACCGAAGGTCTTCCATTGGAAGCCCCATTGCCATGAACTAACTTCCTCACAAGATTTCCTCAGTAACTCTTCTTCCTCCTCCTCCTCCTCTTCTTCTCACCAACTCTTCCTCCTCCTCCTTCCTTTATTTGTTCAGACAGGGTCTCACTATGCAGTTCAAGCTGGCCTTGAACTCACTTTGTAGCCCAAGCTGGCCATCACCTCACAATGATTCTCCTGCCTCAGCCTCCCAAATGCTGGGATCAGGCCCGTGCCACCATGCCTGGCTCACTGTGGCCAGCGTTATGTTCACTGTACGTTTCGGACACCCCTTATCCCTGGAGTCGGGCAGGGCCACACACAGCCTCAGCCAGTGGGGATGTTTAGAGGCACAGGTGCACTGTGGCTGTGTGACCATGCCTGACATCCGTGCCACCTGAGGGGTGGGGACACAGGAAGACTGCTGTGCAGGCTGGCATGGCCTGTGCCAGCCGAGTGTGCTTGGACTCCAGGAGGTGCCCATGTTTGCGTGTGAACATGAAGGTGACACAGAGGGACAGGTGACCAAAGGCCCCTGGGAGGGTCTGCTGTGGCTCGGATGCTATCACACTGGAGGGACAGAGAGAAAGGTGCTCGAGCTGGTGCCGTGCTTGGCATGTTCCATCTCCCCCTGTAGTGCCATGGCTGGCTTTGAGCTCGCTTTGCAGAACTTAGCCCTGCTGGATCCCCAGGGCTGTGCCCAGGGCTGGTCATGGCCCCAGCTCTCTTTGGAGCCTAGGTTTTGCTGGATGACCCAGGCTGAGCTCGAACTTGAATCCTCTGCCTCAGTCTTCTGAGGAGCTCAGACTAGGGGTATGCACGATGCCTGGCAAGTAGCTCTGCTAGGGTTTTGTATTAACAGAGAAGCGAATGGTGCGCCTGGCTGTGCTTGCTCAGCACCTTGTCTCTGAGAGGTCCAGATTCTTGTCATCCTTCTCTGCTGTCAGTGCCCAGGTTGGAGCCCAGGACCTCGCACACTCGGGTCGAGTGCTAGCCACTGAGCTGCACCCCACACGGGGATCTGGGGGCTCGTTTGCCTGCTGAGCTTCACTACCTTTGCTACAGCAGTTTCTGGTGGCTATCTAGTTACTTTCTAACTGTTCTCCCAGTGAAGAAAGATTCAGAATCAGATCTGAGTCAGGCCTGACCACACAGGTCATCCCAGCACCCCGGGAGGCTGAGGCAGGAGGATGGCCAGTTGGGCCCTGCCTGGGCAAGGTGGTAATTTGGTGGGACTGTCTCAAAGTGAAACAGTGCATCTGAGAGGGCTGGGGCGCGCTCAGGGCCGGTGCTTTCCTGGTGATGGGCACCTCTTCCGTCCTGGGGATGGTGGCCGACATGGGCTTCAGCGCTTGCGTGACCCGAAGCCCTGCCAGCAGGGTCTGAGTCTCTCGAAGCAGTCTTGGCCACGTCCTCCCTGTGTCCCCTGGGGCATCCGGGAGGGCAGGCGTGGCATTCACACCATTTGCAGCCGGCGCCTGAGCCAGCGCAGGTTTTTTCCTGAAAGCCATTTGTCACGGTCACAGGAAATTCTGCCGCAGAGCCTCTCTTCCCCTGGAGGTCATCAGAGTCACACTTGCCCCCTCTTCCCGGTGCATTTTTTTTCTAAATGGAAAACAATCAATTTGAGTGAGTTGTTTGTGAGATGGGGAGGGGAGGCTGGCTCAAGGAAGTCAACTGGTGTCACTCACTGGAAAATGACAGCTGAAGGCCTCTTGGAGAGGACATATAAAGTCCCCTGGGCCCTGGGCCAGCATTGTTTATTCCAGTGCTGGGCAGAACCAGGGCCTTACACCACAGTTTGAGACAGGGTCACAGTAAGTTATCAAATTGCTCAGACTGGGCTGGGACTCGTGATCCTCCTGCCTCGGCCTCCCTGGTGCGAGGATGACCCTCATGGGCCACCACACCAGGCTCAGAATGGCTGTTGAGGAAATGATGCCCTCTGAGGTTCCATGCCCCTCTGTTCTGGTTTCTGTGTATCTGGTGGACCCGACCAGCAGAGCTAGAAGGGGAGGGTGTGTGGGAGACAGGAGATGGAGGTAGAGACACGCTCAGAACCAGATCTGTAATCTCAGTGCTCTTGAGGCTGAGGCAGGAGGACCTGCGCAAGGTAGAGGGCAGCTTGGGTATATATAGTGAAACTCTTGTCTCAAAAAACAAAGCAGCTCTTCCTGTCTCTGAGGTGAACTGTGAAAAATGGTCTGCTACTCTCCATAACCCTGAAAACCCAACAAAATCATGCAAATCAAGAGGCTCAGGTCTTCGGGTTCACTTTAAGAACACGTGTGAAACTGTCCAGGCCGTCAAGGGATGCGTATCCGAAAGGCCACCAAGTATCTGAAGGCTGTCACAGTAAAGAAGCAGTGTGCCATTCCAGCGTTACAGTGGTGCAGTTGGTAGGTGTGCCCAGGCCAAACAGTGGGGCTGGATGCAGGGTCAGTAGCCCAAGAGTGCTGAATTTTTACTGCACGTGCTTAAAAATGCAGAGTAATGCTGAGCTTAAGGGGTTAGGTGTTGCGGATTCTCTGGTTATTGGACATTGCCAGGTGAACAAAGCACCCAAGATGCGCTGCGGCACTTGCAGAGCTCATGGCCGGATTAACCCACGCGTGAGTTCCCCACCCCCCACACTGACATGATCCTTGCTGAAAGGGAACAGATTGTTTCTAAGGCAGAGGAGGAAGCTGCACGGAAGAAAAAGATATCCCTGAAGAAACAAAACTCATGGCACGGGAATAAATGAAGCATAAAACAAATGCAAATAAAAAAAGAAGCAAAACAGCAAAGGTCGAGGGAGGCAGGAGAGAAAAACAAAAGACCCTAGTGCCTCACATGGTGATGCATGCCTGTACTTCTAGTGCTTTGGAGGCTGAGGCAGGAAGTCCTGTCTAGACAACTTATAAAGACCTGGTGGGGAAACCATCCCGGGGTTTCGTCAGCACTACCCCCAAAAAGGAGAGACTGACAGAGACAGAGACCCACTGAGGGAACTGGGGCCGTGGCTCTGCAGGGAGTGCTCGCCTGAGGACATGGAACAAAGTCCTAAGAGGCCGAGGGAGGGGGGCGAAGGGCCCCGCCGGGGTGCACGTGAGTGGGGCACGTCGCACCGTGAGCCCTGCTCTGGATCACCAGGGTCCACACGGATCCCCAGGATCCCACGGCAAGGCCAGGGCGGACCCAGCAGAACAGACGGTGGCAGTGGCTACGCTTTGGGAGCCCGGGAGCCTTCCCCCGCGGGGTCTGCGGGCTGAGGCGGCCCCTGGCGGCCAGGCTAGGAACAGCACCCAGGTGCCCTGTACCGGGCCTGTTTCTTTAGTCTTCCCTTTCCGCTTCCCTTCTCCTGTCTCTCCCGTTCTTTCTTTTATACCTCCTTCCTCTTCCCCTGCCATCCCCGACCCCCTCAAGTGAGCTCAGGAGCCAAGCACCCAGGTCCCCGGCGGGTGGGGGCCCACAGACAGGACAGGCAGCAGGGTACCCACTCCCCTCCCCAAGCCTGCCTCTCAGGAAGTTTTAAAGCTTCAAAAAATTTTTATCTTTAAAGGGCCATGGGAGTGTTATGACTTTTAAAAATGCAAATTGTATAAAAAAGAATACAAAAAAGCTATGTAGATACGTGCCACTGTCTCCCGCCACACCCTGAGCCCCAATTCCCTGGTCAGAGCCTTCCGGATGACCTGGCTCGTAGCAATCTCCTGAGGCCTCAGCGCCCACGCGTGCTGTTTGTTACTGTGAGAAGGGGACCAGTCCTTGCTTTTCACGTCCTGGATCTGGGAGCACGCTTCTCTGGCCTTTTAAACTGTTGAATATATTGCATTTCACAGAGGGCCAGACACCACACATTTAAACAGTCGTGTGTGTGTGTGTGTGGCTCGCTACACGCCCCGGCCAGCCTCCACCTTGCTGCGATCCTCCTGCCTCCCGAGCGCTGGGATGCCCCGCGTTGCACCTCTTTTTCTTGGTCCTGCGTGCGCTGATTCTTCTTCGGGGATCAACCTCAGCGGGCCCTGACTCACGGTGGGACTCGGCGTGTCCCACTTTCGCAGGTTGGGGGCTGAGGGGTGGATGGCGGGGGAGAGGGCGCCGAGCCTTCTTTCCGTGCAGTTTTTCTTCAGGGCGCTGGCGGCCTGGATTGAGCGTGGACGACACCCGGTGCAGCCACCCTGGAGCCTGTCCCTGCGGCGGGGCCCCCGCATGGTTCCGGGCTGCTCAGCCCCGCAGGCGCCGCGTTGACCGCCGGCAGCCAGAAGAGGGCCCGGGCCGAGTGCGCGGCCTGGACCGGGATCGCGACCCGGAGCGGGGTGAGGGTCCTCGGCGCGGGGCGCCCAGCGAGGCCTCCAGGGCGGAGCTGCGGGAAGGGTGCGTCAGCAGACAGAAGGCCCCAGCCCTGGAGCTGCACCCTGGGAGCCCCTGCCCTGCCCACCCTGTCCTGGGACCCCAAGCCTCGACCTCTCCCTCAGCATTCCCATTTTTTTGGGTGTGCTTTTTCTGCGCCCAAATTTTCCCGGGGTCACGACCGCCAATTTGCTTTCTTTTTGCTCTTTTTTTGAGACAGCGTCTCACTGTGTAGCCCGGGATAGTCTTGAAGTCACGGCAATCCTCCAGCCTCAGTCTCCCAAGTACTGGGATTACAGGTGTGGGCCGCCACGCCCAGCCTCAATCCTCAATTTACTCTTTTTTTTTTTTTTTTTTTTTTTTGTCTTTTTGAGATAGGGTCTCACTGTGCAGTTCAGGCTGGCCTTAAACTCACTTTGTAGCTCAGGCTGGTCTCGAACTCACAACAATCCTCCTGCCTCAGCCTCCCGAGTGCTGGGATTACAAGCCTGCACCACCACGCCCGGCTCCCCAATTTACTCTTGATTCCTGGGGCTCTTGTCTCCAGAATGCCAGTTCCAACCAGGGTGTCCCCTACTCTCCGAGTTTCTCCACCAGCCTAAACCTATTCCAACCGGAAACCCTCAGCTCCCCAAACCCTGCGCAACTAAGCCGCACCCGCAGTTTTGTAACTGCCAAAGCCACGCCTAAAGTGCTGATTGGGCGAAAGAACGAGGCGCTTGCACAGTTACTGGTTTACAATCCCGTCGTCTGTCCCCGCGCGCCCGCCTCTACTCACATGTGCTCTTGTAGCGCCGCCTCGCGGGCAGCGCAGGCTTCGCCTTCCGCCTCGGCCGCGCCTGCGCGCTGCTGCGCCTCCGCCAGCCGCCGCGAAGTCTCGGTGGCCGCCGCCTCCCAGCGTGCCAGGGCTCCTGGGGGCGCAGAGTGCAGGGCGCGGGTCGGGAGCGCTCCCGCGCGCCGCACCTGGAGCCCGACCCGAGCGCACGCGGGGCTCCGGTTGAAGTTAGAGCGCGCGCTTTCTGTGGGAGCCCCCGCGGCCGTTCGCGTGGCAGCTGCATGCCGGTGGCGAGCGCTGCACGTTCCCGGCCTGCAGAGGTTCCGAGCGCGGCCCCTGCGCGCTGGCCCGGTCCGGCCGTCCGTCCCGGCCCGCCCACGCCACACACCTGTCAGAGCTCCGTTCTCGACCCCTAGCTGGGCACTCTGCGCCCTGGCCTCGTCCCTCTCCGTTTCCAGCGCCTTCAGCTCCGTCTGCAGCCGGCTCTGCGGGGCGGGAGGGTGTGACCCGCTGCCCTTGTGGGGACAGCGACGCAAGCTGTTGGGCCTGCTCCCCTTCCAGCAGGGAGCGGAAGCGGGAGCCGAGCCACCTGCCCGGCCAGCAGGACGGAACCCAGGGCCTTCGCGCTGCGCCCCCACCTCCTTATTTGTTATTTTAGGACAGCAGTTTAGCCAAATCGTGCAGGGTGAGCCAGAACACGTCATTCTCCTGCCTCAGCCTCCTGAGGGCTGGGATTACAGGAGCTGGCTTGGGTTTTAGTTATGTATTTACTTATTGGTCCAGGGCTGAGTGTGGAATCGCGGGCAGGGCCCACCTACCGAACCGCACGCCCAACCTGAGTGTACACTGCCGTGTCTGAGTAAATATGGGCAATGCAGGACGGCTCTGGGTGAGGCAGAGTTACTAAGGCTTCTGAGGAAAAGGGCGGGCCGGCTGGTACCTCCGCAAGAGGCCAACTTTAGTCTCCTAATTACAGGTGACACAAACGTTGTTCTCTTAAAATAGTACTGCTGGCTGGAAACGTACTTGGGGCGCAAGTGGGCGCAGGGTTAGCATGGCGCCTTCCCGGTGCCCCGGGCTGTCCTCAGCCACCATTTATATAAATATATATTTATTATTTATTTATTCTTTGTTTATTTGTTTGAGACAGAATCTTGCTATTAGTTCAGGCTGGCCTGGAACTCACAACGACCTGCCTGCCTCAGCTTCCTGAGTGCTGAGATCACCCCACCCCCCATTCATAGAGCAAAGAGTGAACCGAGACTTTTTTTCGGGGGTGGTAGCAGGAATCGAACTCAGGCCCTTGCACTTCCCAGGGAGGCGCTGTGCCACTGAGTTACATATTTGGCCTGAGACCTTTTTGATCAGAACATAGATTCCCAGGATTACAGGAGTCATGGAAGCCTTGGTGAAAGCGAGCCACAGGGAGGGAACCTTAGGACCAAGAGTGCCCCTCTCCCGCGGGACTCTGCACCTGCCGACACTCCACCTTGCCCCCTACCTGGCGACCCTCGGAAACCTTCAGTGCCTGCTCCATCTGCTCAAGATCGCGCTCCGCCTGCCTCAGTCTCCCCTCCAACATCTCCTCGCGCTGTGCGGCCTCTGCCAGCCTGCGCCGAAGTTCTTCGAGCTCCGGAGCGAGGTCTAGGGGCGGCGTGGTGGCATTGGCTACCGGCTCCAGGCAGCGCGGGCCCCGGGCCGTCGAGGCCGCCAGGTTCCAGGCCACCAGGGCCCCGCCGGCCGCAGCTGCCGCCAGGAACAAGGCGGCGCCGCACAGCGCGAACGCCCTCCACGCGCGCCCCGGCTCCGGCCCCGGCCCAGCCATGCGCTCCGCTCAGCCGCCGAGGCCGCTAGTGGAGCAGGACGCAGCGAGGCCACGCCTGGCCCGCCCCCTCCCCCGCGCGTTGGCCCCGCGGGAGGGGCGCCCGAGCCCCGAACCACTGTCTCTGTCCGCCGAGCCTCAATTTCCCCGCCTCGCAGGACCGAGGCACAGAGCTCCCGAAGACACCGCGGGGTCTGGGTGACCCGTCCCCACCCCGGACGTGGGACACCGAGGTTGGTCCCAGAGCGCGGGCAGGTGGAGGGGTCGCGGGGTCTGTCCTGACTCAGGTGAACGCCAGGGGGCGAGCGCGCCACGCCAGCGAGCAACACCCGCGGGTTCCAGCTCCCGCTAGACCGACCCAAGGCATGGACTTCCCTTCCCTTCTCGTGCCCCAGGCAGTTTGCAGGAGCCCGCTCCACCCAGCCAACGCTTCTCTTTCCCAGGGTGCTGAGTCCAGCCTCCTCCCGGGCTCACCTCACCCTCTTCTGTCACCTCCCCTTCCCGACAGACATCCCACTGCCTCCCGGCACGTGGCCGAGCACCTGCTCACCCAGTGTGCCGGGCTAAGGCGGTGCGAGGCAATCCTACTGCCTCAGCCTCCCGAGCGCTGGAATCCCAGGGATGCACTTCCACGCACACCTCAACCTCTTCTGCACCCTGGGGCGGAGCTCAGTTTTGGGGTCTGGGCGCCCCGAAGGAGGAGGTTGTTAGTACAGCCGCGCACATATAGCTTGCCCTTCTATGCTTGGGGTGGACCTGTCCCATCCTCAAAGCAGGGCCGGCCGAAGGTGGGGTGGGGGGATGAGCGACAGGGTCTGGAGACTTGGTTGGGGCTGGGCTGGGAGTTGGGGGAGAGCGAGGGAATCGGGTTGCTTCCATTCAGGAAAACCGGCTTCAGGAGGAAGGGCGCCGAGCTGGAAGCCTAATCCTGGCTCTGCGGGAGCGGACCTCCGCGGAGCTGGGCGGTGACTTGGTCACTGCCGCATCCCCAGAGCGTATCCCCAGCCCCCCACACCCAAGGACGGTGGCAGGAGGGCCCTGAAGACCGCATCCCAGGGAGGCAGCTGGCAGCGTGCTTTTTATGCTTATCTTTGTGGAGCTGGGGTGGAATTCGGCCTCTGCACCGAGCTGCCTTCCTAGCTCCCTATTCATTTTGAGATGAACTTTTTTTTTTTTTTTTTTTTTTTTTTTTTTGAGACAGGGTCTCACTATGCAGTTCAGGCTGGCCTTAAGCTCACTTTGTAGCTCAGGCTGGTCTCGAACTCACAACAATCCTCCTGCCTCAGCCTCCCGAGTGCTGCTTAAACTCACTTTGTAGCTCAGGCTGGTCTCGAACTCACAACAATCCTCCTGCCTCAGCCTCCGGAGTGCTGGGATTACAGTCATGAGCCACCATGCCTGGCTTTCCCTACTGATGTTGAAATTTTGTTTTTCTCTCTCCTTTATTTTTAACGCATTCTATTTTGTTTATGAAAAATATACTTTTTTTTTACAATATGTAGATTTTTAAAATTTGGGTGTAGGGTCTCTCTACGTCCATCCAGGCTGGGCTGGGACTGATGATCCCCCTGCCTCAACCTCCCAGAATCCTAGGGTGACAGACCGGTTCCACGCTCAGGGCATTTTCTGCTGTCACCACTAGGGGGAGTGCAGTACACGCTCCTATGGGGAAGGCGTGGTTCCAGGGCCCAACCCAGGATGTATAAGCTGACCAGACTCAGTTTCCACGTGGTTCTGGGCATGCCCTTCGGACCTCACACAGGGTGACAGGCACTGCACACCTGCCAGGAACACAGTTGGCCCGTGGCCCAATGGTCAGGTGTTCAACACATTACCCTCAAGCTAGCTCACTGGGTCAGGTGGGCCCTGCAAGCCCCGCTGGGCATCTCCCAGAATCAGGCCCTATGCACCCAAGGCGGCACCCCTAGGCAGTGACCAGAGGCTGTGATACAGCCCTCAACCTGGACTGCGCCGCACCCCACCCACCCACCCACGTGTTCCTGGCCTGCCAATGCTCAGGGAGGTCTGGGCTAGCCAGAGGCAGGGCTGGATTCGGGGTCCCAAGAGAACAGGGCCACAGACCCTTTTTGCCCGACTGTGTGGCCCCGGCACTGTGGGACCCAAGCACATGGTAGAAACCTGGGCCCCAATGCGCCAGGCTCCCTTGCCATAAACAGGAAGGCGCACAGATTCCTGGGGAACTTGGAGGAAGAAAGATAACAGGCAGGAAGAGACCGTGCAGCTGGGAAGAAGCAAAATGCTGCTAAGGTAGCAGGCACCTTTGCAGAGCTCTTCTGGAGAGTAGGTCCCAGAATAGGGTACTGCAGGGTGAAGGCAGCTTGGAGGTCTGCAGGGGAGACAAGGAAAGCATTCTAGGGAGGCCTGGTCTAAATGCTGGGGTGGTTTAAACCCAATCTCAGTGCTTGCAGCACGAGGCAGGGCAGAGCAGGACAGTGTTTCCTCACTAGGACCAGGGAGGGGGCCAGGGACAGGGCATGGTGTGTGGTCTTTGGGCAGAAGGCCTTTCCAGGTGCTGAGGCTGCTTCTGGGCCGGTGGTGGCCGTGAGGCCCAGCGGGGTCTTAGGACATCAAGGTGTGGGTACAGTGGGTTTCCCCACCTCACCTGCAGGGGCCACCCCCCACCCCCAAACTCGAGGTGACAGTCCAGAAACCGGAGAGCAAGATTATCTTAAAACCATGTGTATTGTTTTGCCCCAGAAGAAAGACCCCCAATCGTGACTTGACAGCAAGACGAGAAAGAAGGTGGCCCCATCCCACCCCTAAGAAGGGACACAGCCTGGTTCCCCTCCAGGATGCCTACCCTAGACTGTCCCTCCCCCTAGTCCCCAACCATGTTGTCCAGTCATCCTGCAGAACCATGTGTCGAGGGACATTGAAGCCAAAAGGAGCTGGAACCGGATCAGCACAGGCTGTGTCCTAAAACAGATAAAGAAGGATGTGGTTTTATGCAGTGGAGCACTGCTCAGCTGTGAAGAAGGTTCAGCTGGAGACATTTCTAGCTAAATGGGTGGGTGCGCCTCGAGGCCATTCTCTTCAGTGGAGGAAATCAGACGCCTGTGTGTCCTGCCACATTGTTTCTGGCGTGAGTAACCGAAAGTGTAAATAAGGACCAAAATGTATGATAGGTATTGGGAAAGAGGAAAATGTTCAAGTGGGAAGGGTGCACGGAAAGGAGGAAAGGAGGAGGGGCAAGTAAGAAAGTGACAAGAAACAATAGAAGAAAAAAGGACGGGCCAAATAACTCAGAAGATTAAAGCTAAACAGTGGGCGGCTGGGTGTGCCTGGCGGGCCCTGACCCCGGGGGTGCACGGAGACTGCCAAGGAGACTAGGCTGTAATCCCATCTCTTTGGGAGGCTGAAAACAGGAGAATCTCTGAGTCAGATCTACATAGTGAGACCCTGTGGACCCTTACTAAAATACAAAAAAGAAAAAGCAATAGAAGGAAACATGGAAACTTTAACAAATAAGGATCGGGAAGAGGAGTTGAAGGGAGGGAAAGGGAGAAAATCGAGACTGATCGCGCACCGACTCAAGGATGAATGTTACCACGGTGTACACCTAAAATGTACCAAAAAAAAAAAAAAAAAAAAAAAAAAAGTGCAAAGAAAGCAAGCAAGCGAAAGACCCTTTAAAAACCTGGGAAACAGGTAGGTAGGGCTCAGAGCCTAACAGAGGCGTTCCAAGCCCCACCTTTCCGCACCCACGTCCCCAGAGGGCCCGCGACGCCCCGGCCTCGAGGACCACGCTCGCCCGCAGTGGCGCGCGGCCTTGCCCACCCGGGCTCGCCGCTCGCCTTGCAGCGCTGCCGCTGCTCCAGCGCACGGCTGGACGCTGCGGGGTCCACGCCCAGGCCCCCTCGTCGACCGCGCCTCCTCACCTGCGGGCCCCGGAGACTTCAGAACCACAGCCGCCGCGCAGCGAGCGCCAGGAGCGTCGCGGACGCTGGGCCGCAGGAGATGGCCCAGCTGCTGGCCGCGTTTTTGGGACTCAATTGGCGGAGGACGCTGATCTCATTCCTGGGGTGCGGATGGGGTCCACTCAGGCAGCTACCAGCCAGGCCGGCCTCCTCCCCACCCTCCGCGGCGGGCGAGCGGGCGCTCCCCGGGACCCCAGTCGCGGGCTGGGGCTCTGGGGCGGGAGGCGGAGCGAGGGGCGGGGAGGGTCTCTAACCTGAGCTGCTTCTCAGTCATATTAGCCTCCAGCAGCTGCTGCTTCAAAAGCGTGATCTCACCTAGGGGACAGAGAGCGCCGGTCGCCCCGCTTTCCCGACACAACAGCTGCCCTCCCGCGGTTTCCCTCCCGGCGGGCGTCCGGCCGCTTCCGGTCCCCCAGGCCCCTTCCCGCCCCTCCGCGTATGCCCTCCTCACTCTTCAAGCTCTGCACTTGCTCCCGTTGCTTCTGCTCCAGAGTTTTCATCTGGCTCAGGGACGCAGTGAGGTTTTCCTGGGACAGAGCCAAGAATCAAAAGCAGGTTAGTGCACGCCTGTCCCAGCACTCTGTAGGCTGAGGCAGGGGGATCGCCACGAGTTTGAGGCCAGCCTGGGCTCCAGAGTGAGTTCAAGCCCAGCCTGAAATGCATAGCGGTGAATCTGTCTCAAAATAAAAACAAAATCAGGCGGTTCTAGCCCTGGTGGGCGGCTGTGGACCGGTGCCCTAGGCCCCGTGTCCCGCTGTCCTCAGAGGCGCTTCAAGCCAAGCCTCTTTACGTTGCCCTTCACCCTTTCTGCGCCTCACTTTCAACCTCACAGCACGGCCTACCCAGAGGCCCCAGTAGAGGCCTCCCTTCCCAAACCCTACTAGAAATTTCCAGATCCTCTGTGTGATTCTCAGAAAGATTTAGCCCAGAGCATAGGTTGGAGGAACTCTCAGCTGTCTGGACCCAATTTGCCGTTCATTGGGGATTTTCAGCTCCGCCATACCAGTGCCTGGAAGGAGTGGGGAGGCAGGGGTTCCTGAGGCCATGAAGTGGGTGTTGCCCTGAGTTTTAGGACCTCGCCCACATCAGGGTTCTGTAGAGAACTTAGCTGTCCTCAAACTCGGGCAGGTAAACCAGACCCTTGGGATATAGGGGTGCAGGGTCAGTTTCAAGGCCACCCAATCTCCACCCAGGTCCTGTGGAGGTCTCTAGGGAGGGCCTCCAGGCCCCCACCAAGCCCCGAGCTCTCTGCAGGAGTTCTGGTGGCTTACCACAGTGCTGTTGCAGGTGGCATCGACGTCCAGCAGGGCCTCCTGGGCTCGGGTCAGCTGGTCCCGAAGGTGCTGGGTGGTATTGTGCCACTTCTCCTCTGCTCGGAAGCCCTGCTGGCAGGCTTCACTGTTGACTTGAACAGCCAACCAGACAAGGGGCATTGCCAGGAAAAGCATCACCAGGAGCACAAGCAACACCAGGATCCATCTCTTCCTGTCCTGGACCCAAAGCTTGAGGCTGCTGCTGTCCTTATCCTTCCACGCCTCGTCCATGGGCACCCGCAAGTGGTAAAAAGAGGGAGGCATGAAGAGCGGCGTGGAGCAGGCAGAGACCTCAAAGAGTCGCGGGCCACAATGTGGACTGCGCCTTCATTAGCATATGGGGACTTCCCGGCCAATCGCAGGCTGCCTCAATTATCATAGGGGACTTCCCGGCCAATCACAAGTCCTCAAACCACCGCGGGCAGCCCCCAGCCCGGCGAGGTCAGGCTTTCAGTTTCGGGTTCCTAGAGGAAGAGGTGCATTCCTTCGCTCCCGTGTTTGCAGCTATGTGCTGGGTGCAGGCCAGACCGCGCAGCGAGAGAGGCTGGGGCTGCGTCCAACCACCCCCCGCTCCTTCCTGACCCTTCCTGGGGCTCACTTCATTTCCGTCCACAAGGCAGAGGTCACCAGCATCGCTGGTCCAGCCCCTAGCCCGGGAAGCAGGCTGCGAAGTTGAGGGTGGACAGGGTGTTCAGGGGCCTCCGGGGTGACTCAGCACCTCCCCGCACCGAGGGACCGGGCACCACTAGGGGGAACGCAGGGGGCAGCAACCTGTAGCTGGCCGGCCTGAGGTTCTCACAGGGGCCTAGCCTAGCTCCAGGAGGACGAGGGCCCTGCCTGCCAACCTTCCAAGCCTGTTAGGTGGCAGTGATCGATTCGGTCGCCCCCTAGTAGGTGCTCCGTGGACGTGCAGGCCACCTTCTGGGGCAGTGGGATGGACCGGATGGGGAGGGACACAGAGGGTCGGGAGTGTTATGGACACAGGTCCCTGCGGCCTGGAGGGGGGGAGCAGTGTCCTGCGGGAAACAAGCCCCACTGCTGCCACCGCTGGCTGTGACAGCGGAAGGGGTCGTTTCTGCTGTTTTCATGGTGGCCTTTTGCAGCAGTGGCCTGGCCACAGCCTGGACTACCTCAGAGGCTGTTTCTGGCATTTGTGGCCAGCTAAGCAATGACAGGCTGGACCCGACATTGGGGCCAAGATGAGGGGCAGAACCTGCTGCAAAGCTGGACTTGGGGGACCCCTTCCCCTGGAGGGGTGCTGCCTCCTGGCAGGGGCTGTAGGGACTTTTTATCTTGTTTTATTTTTGTACTACAACTCGAACTCATGATCTTGTGCTTGCCCAGCAGGTGCAGTACCATTGAGCTATACGCACAGCTCCTCTTTTTAACTACTTTTTGAGAAAGTGTCCTGCTGTATCGTTCAGGCAGGCCTTGGACTCGCTGTACAGTCCAGGCTGGCCTCAACCTTGCTGTGACTTTCCTGCCTCCGACTCTTGAGTGCTGCAACAGTAGGCCTATGCCACTGTGTCCAGCTCACAACCTGGAAAAAAAGGGTTATTCGTATTTTCTTTGAGGTAGTGGGTTTGGAGCCTAGGGCCTTTTCATTAGACTGCATGCTCAACCCTGTCCAGTTTTCGTTCTGTGATGGGGTCTTGCTAAGCCACTAAATTGCTCATGCTAGGCTCAAAGCTGCCTCGTCCGGCCTCAGTCTCTCAGAGTGCTGGGATGACAGGTGTCCCGCACAAGTAGGCTTATGGGGCAGAGTAGAAAAGCTTGCAGAGAATAGAGTGGGCACAAACAGTCCAGGGGGCTCTGTGCTCGGGGCTGTCCTCTCAGGGCGAGGTCCTCAGGATCCTACTCTGCCAGCCTCCGTGTGGCCCAGTACGGGTGCTCAGACTTGCCACCCGCCAATCTCATGGCTTCCTAGGGGCAACGTCCAGGCTGAAAGCCAGACCCGGAGCCAGACTTACAGGCTTCTGTGTCTCAGTGTAGGAGGTAAGAATGGGAAGTGTTTCACATGTTACTGAGGCTCTAATAAGGCCGTGTTCTCAGAACTAGCAGGACCATCTTGCAGACCAGGGCCCAGGCCTTGCAGGCTGTTGAGAGACTCGCACCACAGAGATGGGAAGAGACAACCACCAGAGATTTCCGGAGCTACACAGAGAGACGCCAAGGGAGGAGGGCTCAGAGGGGGCTCAGACATGCCGAGTGTGCACCCGGCTGGGAGAGTCTGCCTCTGGAGTCCAATGTTTTTATTTTTTAATTTTATTTACTTATTTTTGGTGGAACTGGGGATAGTGAGTGTCTTTTTTATTTTATTTTGCCAATTTTTCTTTCTTTTTTTGGCGGAACCAGGGATTGAACTCAGGCCCTTGAGCTTGCCAGGCAAGTGCTTATTCTACTGAGCCATCTCCTCTGCCCACCCCTCCCATTTTGCCAATGAAAAAAATGCATTTGGTACAGGGTCTCACTGTGCAGCGTGGACTCAGAGTGATCCTCACAGGCGTGCACCACCACACCTGTCTCCGTGGCTGGCTCAGTGCACCCGGGGTCAGCACTGGCATGGCATGTGCTGCTGGGTCAAACCCTGGTCGCTGTGCTTGCCTAGGCAGATGCTTAGTCTGCTGAGCTATCTCGCTGGCCCTCTTTTTTTTCTTTTTCTTTTTTTGTCTGAACAAGTGAATTCTTTTGTTATATTAGATTTTTTTTTTTTTTTTTTTTTTTCTTTACTTTTTTAAAAGGGAAAAATTGTTTATTAATTGTGTTTTGAAGAAATAGTTGTTTTTTTTTTTTTTTTTTTTAGCACAATTTTGAGCTCAGTGTGGTGGTACACACCTGTAATCCTAGCATTCAAGGAGGCTGTGGCAGGAGGATCTCAGATCTGAGCATGGCTTGGACAGGTTAGTGACTTAATGAGACCCTGTCTCACAAAATAGAAAGTGCTGGAGCCATAGCAGTGCTCAGACTCTGGGTTCTGACCCAGATAGTGAAAAAAAAAAAAAGTACAGTTTTAAAACTGATCTTTCTTGTCTTGTTTCTCCCTCATTATCTTTCTATCCTACTTCACTATAGAATTTTCCTGGAAGGCTGGAGAGATAGCGTGGTGACCTGTTCACCTGCCCGGCAAGCACAAGGTTCGGAGTCCAGTCACTGGCACCGCGTCCCACGCTGCCCCACAGCTGCGAGTGGGGAGCTCGCCTGTGATCCCAGTGCCAGGGAGGCTGAGACAAGAGAAGCACTCGGAGTCCAGCTGTGTAGTGAGACCTCGTACCAAATACGTGCTAAATTAAAAAAAAAAATAAAAATAATAAAGAACTTTTCCTGGAATAAAGGGCAGCGGGATTTATTTTTTAGTGGACTGGGGATTGAACTCAAGCCCTTGTGCTTGCCAGGGAAGTGCTTATTCCACTGAGCCCTTCCCAGCCCTGGGCAGAGGGCTTTAGAAGAAGACAAGATTTCATGCTGTTTGGAGGCACCAGTCACTCCGTGGCCACTCACATCGCAAGAGGGCTCCAGAGTGCATCAGCCCTGCTTCCCTTTTTTCTTTCTTTATGGTACCTGGAGAGGAACCCAGCACCCAGTACCCTCACAGTATTCACTGTATTCCCAATCCTTTCTTCATTTTTTAAACTTTTGAGACAGCGTCTTGCTTAGTTGTCCAGGCTGGGCTTGAACTTGGGATTCTCATCCTGCCGCGGCCTCCCTGAGTGTTGGGACCCAGCCACACTGCTGTCATGGCCAGCTCCCACAGCCTTGTAGCTGTACAGGGGTAGAGGAGCTGCATGGCTCTGGGGAGTGACTGGGTCACAGTGCCCCTCCCCCGTGACGCTGCGTGCAAGCCAGCTCCCAGACTGAACAGCTGGCGCGGGCCGTGGGGTCCTACCCTATTATTATTGACAGTGAAGTTAGGCAGAAATGTCACCCCTGGCCACCAGGAGAGCTGGCCCTCGAGGGAGCTGGTACAGAGGATGAGAGCACATGGCAGCTTGCCCTGCAGTGTCAGTGGTCGGGTGCACTTCCCACAGAACATCTGCCCTGAGGAGCGCAGGAAGCCTGCAGGAGCTGAGGAGGGGGTGGGGAGTGGGGACACGGTCCTCTGCCCCTGGCCACGGCAACCCCCTCCTGTAGTGGCCCTGGACGGCTAGATAGCCTGCCTGGTGCTGCGGGGGCCAGAATCACAGAGCCGCAGGGTCTCAGGTGGATGGGAGCCAGGGTGTGGGAAGCTCCACTGTCCTGGGAGCTCTCCGGGAGCTTCGGCAGGACACCGCCAGGCTGGGACACGGTGGGAAGGACCTCTCAGGGAGGTTGAGCCGGAAGCACACCATGTGGGAGGACCTGGGGAAAAGGCACAGGCTTCCTCGCAGGCAGCACCTAGAAGCCTGCCGCCCAGCCAAGCAGCAACCAAGGCCCAGGCACGGATTGCTCCTGAGGAGGGGCCACGAGGCGGTGCATCAGGCAACAGGAGAGCCGGGCCTCAGTCCCTGACCCCACTGCTCCCTCAGGACCTCCCTCAGGGGAGGTCCTGAGTTTGTTCTGTCAGCACCAGATGTTCCAGGTGTCATAGAAAGTGTAATCGTAATAATAATAAAAAGGGAATTAATAGCATTTCTAATCTGGCAGCTTCATAGTGGGACTTGTGGGCTCCGCCTTGACCGCTGCGGTGATGTGGCCCAATCTGCCTGGTCAGGTGCCACGGCACCACGGAATGCGAGCTCTCCTTCAGGCCCCGCTACCCGGGAAGCCTAACGCAGTCAAAAGAGTGATGGATGCGCTTGCTCTCGGCCATACGGAAAATGACGCCCTCTAACTCAAGCTGCCCAGAACGAGCATGTCCAGGGAAGTCCGGCCAAACGTACGTGACCCAGTGCAGAACAACCTGCTATGGCTGCGGAATTCAGGACCAGACCAAGTGGGAGACGGGGCACCAGGAGGGCAGCCTGCTACACCGGCAGCCCCGCGGAATCTCAGGGCCAAGTCCTGGTCTTGTGGTTCCTAATCCCTTTACCCAGGTTTCAGAAGGAAGGAGGAAGAGGCAGACAGCATCTGTCGTTGGTTACACCCGTCTTGGTCACCAATTCCTAGAAAGAATTTACTCTTATGGGAACTAGTAAGTTGCTGCCTGCTACATGGGAAGAACCATTCATTGTCAGAGCCGTCCTTGAGATGCCAGCTTGAAAGTAAGCGAAACGCCACTGGCCCACGGCAGGACTCCTTGGGCTTTGCGCTAATTGTGAGACCCGACCGTTCACCCTGGAACCGTGTCAGAAATACTCGAGGGCAGGTAGGGCCGGCCAGGTAGCTCAGGGATCAAAGCGCCTGCTTAGGCAGATGCAGGGACGGGCTTCGATCTCGGGCGTGCTGTGCCGACCCTGGCCCCAGGCTGTCCTGAGCCGGCAACGGAGGCTTGCATGACGGCGCGCCTGTAACCCCAGCACTCCGGGGGATCAGCACTGGACCCGGTCTGTGCAGCGAGACCCTGCAGAGCCTCCACTAAATAACTAGACGGGGCCAATGAGGTAGTTAGTGGTCTGAAGCGCATTCTTGGGCAAGCACTCAGGGACTGCAGTTCGGTTCCTGGCTCCATATGCAGTGCCAGAGCCAGTCAAAAAAAAAAAAAAAAAAAAGAAAAGAAAAGAAAAAGGGGCCAGCTAGGTAGCTCAGCAGATCAAAACACCCGCTTAGCACAGTGGCCTGGGTTCAATCCCTGGTGTGTCGTGCTGGCCCTGCCCCTTTTTTTTGTTGGTGGAACTGAGGATTGAACTCAGACCCTTGTGCTTGCCAGGAAAGCGCTTATCCTACTGAGCCACGATCCCAGCCTGGCCCTATCCTTTGGGGGCACTGAGATGATGCTTGAGACTGGGCTTGGTGGTGTGCCTGTAATCCTAGCCCTTGGGAGGCTGAAAATGGGAGGATCACTATGAGTCCCATCTACACAGTGAGACCCTGTAGATCCTGTCCTAAATACATAAAAAAGAAAGAAATATACTAGG